>LQRL01064999.1:10506-23960 GCA_001703475.1 Hydroides elegans | reverse complement strand
CAGTTCTATATTAATACATGCTAAACGGTCGTGAATGTACTTGTATGAAAAAGTCAAACCTTTTTTAATAATAAATCCTATTCCATGAAAATGATTTGATGATTCTAAATTGATGTAGAAATAACCTTCTCCTTTGTTATTCTTTATTTGTTTACATATATGTGTTGTTTCTCGTGTTTCCTGTATGCAGCAGATGTCGAGGTCATACAAGGTGACGTCATTTACTAGATCTTTTAATTTATTGCTATTTTTCAATCCCCTAACGTTAAAAGTTCCGATTTTGAGCCATCTATCATTCATAACATATTATACTTTTGATTTGACACATTTATAGATAAATACATTTGACGAAATACACTATATTTAGCAATTTTCCACAAAAATATTTTTATGGCGTCCCCAGCAACGGCAGACTTCCGGAAAGTTCCTGGGACATTTATTATAGCGATTCCAGACGAATTGCCATTTTGACCATTACATTCTGACTATATGTAAATCGATGGTTTTTCAAACATCATTATTCATCATTAATGCTTATTTTTATATGCTTATTTTCGGTTTTACTATAAATTTAGATTTCGATTATATACTTTGTATCTTTATCAGTGTTTTAAAACGAATCAATAAATATGTTTTTGACATTTTAAATTGACAATTTTTATAAAAGTCACAAAATCCATTTTGAAGTTTCAAATAAATAAATTTGGATGATATTTCAAAACACAAATTAACTATGAATGCAAGTTCTATGAATTGATTTGGAAATAGAGGACAAAAAAGAACACTTCTTATTCCATGTGGTATCAAACAAATATGTTTTAAAGTTAAATTTGATTCAAAAGCGGCCTTTAAAGAGTCACCTCTTAAATGTAAGATTTCTGATTAACGAAGTGGTGCGCAAGGTTGGGCATATGTAGAGGATTTGTATCACAGGGTGTAGCATAAGCCAGAATTCTGCCTCGGTAATTTTTCGAGGGTACCTGAATTCTGCCTCGGTAGATTCGATTTTGGGTTGGTATTTTTTCGAGGGTACCCGATATCTGCCTCGGTAACTCACGTTATCCAACAAATATAAGTTATCACCGGCGAGCGCCGAAGGCGCGAGCGAAATTTTGTTCTGGATAATCAAGGAATGCATTCAATGAGTATGCATTAGGCTGATTCAAATTCGCGGGAGTTACCCGAGGATTATTATTGTAAGAAGTATTTATAACGACACTCTAGCAGCCAATAGACCGGATTCGTATTTGATAGCAGGGTTCGTCCTAGGGCGGATCGGCTACGCGTTAAAAACGCACACCTTCTTTTTTTATGCGTTTTTTTGTTCAGAGAGCGCGTTTTATATGGTTCCTCAAAACTACGGATTTTTTTAGTTTAAATTTCACCTATCACTCGAAAAACACTTATTTGAAATACATACTCTTATTGGTGCCCTCTTATTTAAAGCCCGAATTTGGAGTCTTATAACGGAAATGATCCATCAACGAAATGGCAGTTTAGGGTTCCGAAAATTCTTCACAAGTTGTGTTTCTTGATTTATTTATATTATGGAATCAATAAAAGACTTGATTGAATACAAAGAAACAAATATGTAAGGGCTCGTAACAGTTTCTCTTTCGGTATCAAAAGACGGATCATGCACTTCATTAAAACTGCGCCCAGGTATTTGTAAGATTTGAACAATGATACACCAAAACCCGAAATTGCCTACCATATCTTCCGACTTACTCACTTAGGGTTTTCTAATGCGAGCGCCGAAGGCGCGAGCGATTTTCTAAAGATACTTCATAAAAAATTAAACGCATGTTATTCATTTTTATGCGTTTTTCCTTTCCTACCTGCGTTTTTTAAACGCGCGCCCTTGATTTTCGTGCGTTTTTAAGGATTTTGGTGTGAAAAATAACGCAAAAACGCGCCCTCGGACGAACCCTGTGATAGTGAATGGTTATGTTGTGTTTTCCTTTCATGTCATGTTGTTACCGAAAAGCGACACTCCCGATTCGCTTACTACGTGATAAATATAAACCAATCGACGTTCGCGGCAAAGTATTATCAGCGATACTGCTTCAAATCCCAGAGTGATATTGCTAACTTATTGATATTCGAAAGCACGAGGTACTGACAGATGCGGGTGCCGAAGGGGCGAACCAAAGAATCAGGATATGAGTTGTGAAATTATTATATCCAGATTTTATACTGGCCCGCTACCTATAACCTTAAAAAGTTACTGGACTAACGGAACCGTTACTGGTCGCGCAAACACAAGTGCGAACACTGATTTTCATGTATAAGATAAGCATAAAATTAAGTGTACAGATTTTCCATTGTATCAAGCTCTATTGACAGAAAAACTTCGGGGAAAATCTTTTAACATTTGCTTAAAAATTGCCCAGAATTTCTCCCTCGGTAACTTTTCGAGGGTACCTGAATTCTGCCTCGGTAATCTTGATTTACCCTCGAAATTACCGAGGGTTTCGACCCTTATGCTACACCCTGTTATATAAAATCTTAATGTCAGAGGATTCAAATAAAGATACCCGGTTTTAAAAAGAATTCTTCTCAAGAACGATATGTGTATTTAAAAGTATATCCAACTTTTAACAACAGTTTAGATGCAGCGCTTCACATTACATGTTTATGCCAAATTATATCAGAAGTGTTGTCTGCTTATGAAATACTAGCAATAAAGTCTATTTATATAGACCGATTCTGTTGGAAAATCCATCAGTTTGATAGTTAAAACGTTTTCAGTTTATTGCACAAACCTTTGATATATAATATGTCAAAGCCTACGTGTATGAATATAAAATCCATCCGGGTGGAAAAAAAATTGAAGCGCCTGGTCATCCCAAAGTGTTATCAGTGGGGTTGAGATTTGACTCAATAAAACCATATATATTATCAATTTATGTTTTTTGATAAATTCATTTAATTTCTAAAAGGCTTATTTATAATCTGGTTGAAAATAAACCCTCTATGATGTATAGTCTATGAAATATTGCAGTTTAAACAAAATGTATACCCAAAATTTAAGGAAAAAAACTGAAGCGCTCGTCTAATTATAGGAAGTAAATCGTTTTCCAAATAAGTGCCAAAATAGGTAAGTTTTAGTTAAAGTATAATGTATGATGTATAGATTTGCATGACCAATTCCTTGTTAAATACATAGCAAAACTGCCATGGATGTGTATTTTATAACATATAAGCGATACACGATCATGTTGGAATCATAATGTTCCCTTATCTTTACCTATCTACCCCCTCACCTCCCCCCTCCACCCCCACCCTTACTGACAGATGCGGGTGCCGAAGGGGCGAACCAAAGAATCAGGATATGAGTTGTGAAATTATTATATCCAGATTTTATACTGGCCCGCTACCTATAACCTTAAAAAGTTACTGGACTAACGGAACCGTTACTGGTCGCGCAAACACAAGTGCGAACACTGATTTTCATGTATAAGATAAGCATAAAATTAAGTGTACCGATTTTCCATTGTATCAAGCTCTATTGACAGAAAAACTTCGGGGAAAATCTTTTAACATTTGCTTAAAAATTGCCCAGAATTTCTCCCTCGGTAACTTTTCGAGGGTACCTGAATTCTGCCTCGGTAATCTTGATTTACCCTCGAAATTACCGAGGGTTTCGACCCTTATGCTACACCCTGGTATCAGATGATAAGCTTCTTCCCCTTATAATTTGTTTACTCCCACACCCTAGCACAATCGAGCGCAAAGGAATTTTCTTCGAAAAATGGCTGGTTTGTTGACACTTTTCTGGGCGATAATGAATGATTCCAGGAGGTCCGTGTTGATGCCATTTTGCATTTTTAGTGATATCTTCCTTTAATTAAATTGCAAATCATTGCATGTTACAATATAGCTTGACATATTTTTTACATGATATAAACACTGAATTGTCATATTTTTCTATTTAATGATTTTGGACAAAATACCAAAAATAATCATTTTGTTATGAAATTTGTCCTATGTCAGAAACATTTTATCAATATTCTAGTTTCAAATCACAATAACTTCCTTAATATTGGACACAGAACAAAAATTAAACCAGTTTTGATCTAGTTATGAATATGCCTTTCTGTTGATACCAAATATGATACGATTGTATAACATTTAAGAAATTGTCTGGAATCGCTATTTATTAACACTCAAGTTATCGCTCATGCCGCGAAAAAAATCAATCATCATTAAAATGTCTGGATCTAAAGGGAAAAGCAAAAAAACCATGGAAGACTCAATTGAACAAATAATCAAAAAGCTAGATGGTATGGAAGAACAAATTGTTGAACTGAAAAATGACAACAAAACGCTAGTTAAACAACTTAAAGACATTGTTGATGACAATAAACAGATAGCGAAACAACTCAAAGAAATAAGATCGGATAATAGAGATCTGATTAAACGAGTGAATACCATCGAAAAGGATATTGCAGATAAAGACAATACCATTAAATGCCTTGAAACCAGAATTAAAGTACTTGAAGAAAAAGCTGATGATCAAGAACAATACTCAAAACGAGACAATATTATCATTCAGGGTATGAAAGTCCTAAAGCCATACAATCGTGTAGCCGAGGATAATACTTCCGATTCCTCATTATCGAGTGATGAAGCATATGGTCCCAAAAGGATATGAACATTATGCGGTCAAATCTGATCAACTTTGCGAGAGAAAGCCTAAAAGTAGAACTGAACAATGAGGATATTGTGGACGTTCACACGCTTCCAGAGCGAGATGGTGACTCAAAACGCAAGTGTATTGTAAGGTTTTCAAACCGGGCTGCGCGAAACAAGTTCTACTATGCCAAGAAAGAACTGAAAAAGACTGGAATATTCCTGAACGAACACCTTACACCAAGAAACGCTTCGCTGTTCCGGGGATGACAGGAAACTCAAGAACGACGAGAAAGTTCAATTTGCCTGGACTAAAAACTGTAAAGTCTTAGTTAGACTATTGGATGGTAGTATCGCTCATGTTAAGAACAAAGATTTTTTTTCAAAAGTTTCGTTGAATCACTTAAATTGTCAAAATGTGAATTCTTGAATACTAATGTATGATGTATTAGAAACAAAATATATCTGTAACAAATGTAATAAACAAGTTCAATATTCCAAATTACCCATTCAATGTGATTTATGCTACCAATGGTTTCACGGTATATGTGAAAAACTAACTAAAAATGAATGGTTAAAGCTAGGTCGCAGCACTGACATATGGTCTTGTCAACATTGTACAAAATCTTGTTTGCCATTTTATAACTTAGATGATGAGCAATTATATGAATACTTAAATGATATTACATCTGAGTTGATAGAACTTCGTCAAAAATGTTCGGACTTTGAAAATACTGTACAAGCCTACACAAAGTTTGATGACTTATCTAAATATTTAACACATGAATCTTTACATGAAATGTCTAAAGAAATAAATGAGTCATTAAGTATCATTCACTTTAATTGTCGCAGTCTAAGACGCAACTTTGATGCTATCGACCGCATGTTGCATAAATGTGAAACTGAGTTTAAAGTTATAGCATTATCTGAAACGTGGATAAGTGATGAAGATAACTGTGAAATGCTTGAATTAAAAGGTTATACGTCGTATTTTACTAATCGAAAAAATAAAAAAGGTGGCGGTACATCGTTGTATATAAAATATAGTTTGAAACATGATTTTATAAACGAGTTCTCTTATTCAGTTGACAACTGTTTTGATGTAACAACATGTGAAATAAAAGGGTCTAATATCCTCGTATCTTGTTTATACCGGCCACCTAATGTATGTGTAAGAACTTTTATTGAAAAGTACACTGAATTGTTACAAATGTTTAAAAAAAAAGCATATCGTATGTGGTGACTTCAATATTGATATTAAAAAATGTGAATCGAATGAAGATACAAATCTTTTTCTCGATGCAATCTATAGTTTTAGTCAGTATCCTCTCATTAACATGCCTACGAGAGTAACAGATACAAGTGCAACAATAATCGATAACTTTTTTACTAATGTAATTAAAGGTGAATCAAAAAGTAGAGTACTGATAGATGATATCACTGATCACATGCCTATTATTTTTACTTTGCCAGGGTCAATATACAAAAAGGATACTGTAATTGAAGATAATTACAAGCGAATGGTTAATGTAAAAAGTATTGATTCACTAAATTGCTTGTTACAAAAGGAGAATTGGGAACAGATTTTTGACTGTAACGATGCAAACACAGCATACACCAAGTTTTTAGATATATTTATGAGTGCATATGACCTATGTTGCCCAATACATAAGGTTAAGGAAAAAAGATGTAACAATAAACCATGGTTGACAAAAGGCCTCATAAATGCGTGTCATAAGAAAAACCGTTTATACAAGCTTCTGTTAAGCCAAAAAACACAAGTAGCCAAAAGTCGTTATGTCATGTATAAAAATAAATTAACATCTATATTGCGCAGAGCCGAAAAAAATCTACTATTCAGATAAACTGAATAAACTCAAAGGTAACATGAAGCAGACATGGTCAGTTATCAACAGTCTTATCGGAAGAAGTAGAAAAAAGACTATATTGTGTGATTATTTGATTAAAGATAATGTAAAGGTGTATAATGAAAAGGATATAGCTAATGCTTTTAACAAATTTTATATCAACGTAGGACCTGATCTAGCGAAGAATATAAATGATCCAAATAAAGGTGTTAAGTTTGATGATTTTGCGAAAGATATTGATTTAAAATCCACCATGTTTGTTGAACCTACAAATGAAAAAGAAATTATAAATATTGTGTCAGCGTTCAACAATAAACCTTCTGAAGACTTGCATGGTATTAGTATGGCAGTAGTCAAACGTGTTATGATTAACATTGTTTAACCAATTACATATATAGCAAACCTATCGTTAAGCACTGGTGTTTTTCCTGATAAGCTTAAAATAGCCAAAGTTATTCCTCTATTTAAGAAAGGTTCTGTGCACGATGTTAGCAATTATAGGCCAGTGTCATTGCTCCCACAAGTGTCTTAAATAGTAGAAAAACTGTTTGAAAAAAGGCTACGCTCGTATATTGATAAAAATAAATTACTATTTAAAGGACAGTATGGTTTTAGAACCAATCACTCAACTAACCTAGCATTAAATGAGATGGTTAATATGATAGTCAATGCTATTGATTATAATTTAATAAGTGTCAGTGTCTTTATAGATCTAAAAAAAAGCGTTTGACACGGTGGACCATGCGCTTCTGTTAAAAAAAACTTCAATATTATAGTATACGTGGTGTTGCTCACAAGTTCTTAGAAAGTTATTTGAGTGAAAGATATCAGTATGTACAGTTTAAAAATGAACAATGCAGCACTGAGAAAATTCTATGCGGAATTCCCCAAGGTTCAATTCTAGGGCCGCTTTTATTCATTCTTTATGTAAATGATATGCACAAGGTATCCGACCTTTTGCATTTTATAATCTTCGCAGATGATACCAATATCTTTCAACTGGGTAAGGACCCAAACAAACTAATACATGAACTAAATACTGAGTTAATGAAACTAAGTCAATGGTTTAGAGTAAATAAACTGTCTCTTAATGTGAGCAAATCTTTCCATATGGTTTTTTGCAAAAAAAAAGTGTTGTGCTTAATCCTATAGTATTAGATGGAGTTACACTAGATAAGGTTGATTCAACAAAGTTTTTAGGTGTACTCATAGATGATAAGTTTACTTGGTTAAATCACATTGATGCAGTTAAAAGAAAGGTTTCAAAAGTTATAGGTTCGATGTATAGACTTCGCAAAAAAGTAAATGATGATAGTTTATTTAGTATATATAATGCGCTTAGGCTATGTAAGTTTTATTCAGGCCATACTTACTAAAAGGAACTTACCCAGTCACTCAAACACACAATATGTTCGCAAATATTACTCTTGGGACCGCTAGCAGTGGATCCTGCTCGGGTATGTTCTCGGGAAGATTAGAGGAAAGTATTAGGCGAGAAGGTTGAACCCCGTTAAGCATGACCCCTGCTGAGCTGCGGTTCAAAAGGCGGAGCGGGTGAAAACCTGGACAGACAGATAAAAAACATAATTTTCAAAAATTATTTTCAAATCATCCATCACAATAAGCGAATTCGTAGTTTACTGACTTCGCGATATTTCCGGATTGGTTACATTTTTTTTACCATTTTAAGGGATATGGTATATTAATAACATATACGTTGATTGTGATGGGTGCGATCGGGCGACTTCCATCTTCAAGTTAATGGCCCAACTATTTTATATACTAACCATATTTCATTGGTTCACTAATGCTATATTTTTCCATCATTCCATCCATTTATTAAGAACATTTGATACTGAAATATATATGGGCATATAAGAAGTATGTAAGTTCTGTAGATCGGACTTCGATAAACAAAGAATACGCAAATATTGTAGAGAATCATAACCATAGAAATTATCAGTGCCATATAATTACACAATTTCCCATATGGATAATCGCAACTGCTTCATGGGTAATGTGCAATACATGCGACCTATACGTGAAGGAACTTTATTCAAAAAGAATTATTTCGATGCCAATGTTTATGTCAGAAAACGAGCGCCGTAGGCGCGAGCAAATATATAAACTTGGTGAAATGCGAAGGCGTATGTGCATCCCTGAATATGTTTAATAATAAGCTAACAAAACTATCAAATTTAAATTTAGGTCAAATTATACGATATAGTAGATTAGGTAGAACGGAATCTGTTCACTTGTGGAATTTTTTTTTCTATTTTTTTTTAAATAAAAAAATGCAAAGAAAATCCTTTAAATTAAGAGCTTTAAATTCATGGCCCTATTTATTTCGAAAGACAAAACTACGAGCTGTTGCAGGGTAAGAATGAACGATCGAAATATTGTGTTGATATGAGTAACCTCGAAATAGTTTATATTATTAAATGTACCTAGAAAACAGTCTTAACTCTTTCGCTACCGCGTTATGACGTAATTTACTCTTCCCAAATACCGTGAATAATTACGTTTCGCCCTTTTAAGAATATCATTAAGTCTATTAAACTGAAAACATTATTTGGACAAACCATTTACTAAAAAAATAATTTTCGAAATGTATATTCATATTTTTAGATAAAATTTAATTTTTGTGAATGAAAAATATCAGAACCGAGATTTGAACCCAGGACCCCTGGCATGACTGACCAGCCACTTAGCTGCATAGGCCACACCTCCATCTGCTAATGAGCGACCGATTTATGTCATAATTATGTCGTTAGACGCAATTATAGATCCAAAAAATTATTATGTCAATGACCTTTCAAATAGATATACAGTTTGCTGATATTAAAAGAGCTTGTTTTTTAATATAATAATTTATGAATCAGGAAATTGATCAAGCATAATTCAGCGAATTTAAGGAAAAAGGCATAGACTTTTATCTTTTTGGTGTAATTTTTAACACAGCTTGACAATTATTATTTCACATTGTTAAAAACCATAAAATGAACACCGTTACCAGGACAAATCAATTTAATAAATCTAGTATCTAATGGGAAAGCTATGAATCCAAACACAACTGTCCATAATTTCATGAAAAAGATGAGTTAACCACATATTTAAGCAGCAAATTCTGGTTTCGTAATAATTACGGTTTATTACGGTTTGGGTGTTCATCGTAAAGTACGTCAAAATACGGTTTGGGTATAGATGGGTTAAGCGCGAAGTTATTCCATGGTGAAGGCCTGACAGGGTTCACACGTGTCATATAAAATGTGATGGTAATGTCATCGAATTCGGTTCGGGAAAAATGTTATGAACCCTGCATAACGTTTGTGATTTCTTTTCGATTAAACATAAGTTATCAATGTGTTTCAGGTCAACTGAAACTTGGGAAGGTCATTACACCTGACCCCTGGAAGTCCGGAGCAAGAAATACGACTGGTAATTTGTTCGCTAGTTTTTTTAAAGTTGGTTAGGTTAAAATATTTAGTAAAATTTGCAGGGATGTTCCGTAGCTTTCTCATGGTTGCTTAAACAACTGTTTTATACGACTGGTTAAATAAAATACAATGTATACGCATAAATTTTATGCAAAATAAATATCTGTACGAAAGTATTTTGTTAAATATCTGTGAAGATTACCCTCCCGCCGTCAGCACTCGCATTTTAGATAATATATTTTCAGTTGAATATCGCGTGGTACTGTTATTTAACCGTACGAGAGTGTCATTTTGTTTGTTTCTCTTTTGTGAGTGACACTTGGATTTAGATAATTAATAGATCATTAATATATAATTTTAAACTAACTAAACTTAATTACCCTGAATGATTATTAGGCCCCAACCCAAAAGTTGGGGGCCTATAGAGTTGGGGTGTCCGTCCGTCTGTCCGTCCGTCCGTCTGTCTGTCTGTCTGTCTGTCCGTCCGTCTGTCATCGCTTTCTTGTACGGGCTAGAACTTTTGAACGGAAGGTCATAGAGACTTGGTTATAGGCTCAAATGAAAGGTCTTGGTCCGTAGATGTGCCTTTTGACCAAACACCCAACCGGATGTTGGAAAATTGGCCAAAATAGCCCAAAATAGCGGTTTTTCTAGACTTGAGCTTGTACGGGCTAGAACTTTTGAACGGAAGGGCATAGAGACTTGGTTATAGGCTCAAATGAAAGGTCTCGGTCCGCAGATGTGCCTTTTGACCATTTCGGTCAAAAACACCCGACCGGAAGTTGGAAAATTGGCCAAAATAGCCCAAACTAGCGGTTTTTCAGGACTTGAGCTTGTACGGGCTAGAACTTTTGGACGGAAGGTCATAGAGACTCGGTTATAGGCTCAAATGAAAGGTCTTGGTCCGTAGATGTGCCCTTTTACCATTTCGGTCAAAAACACCCTTTCGGAAATGGTCAAATTGGCCAAAATAGCCCAAAATAGCGGATTTTCTAGACTTGAGCTTGTACGGGCTAGAACTTATTAAACGGAAGGTCATAGAGACTTAGTTATAGGCTCAAATGAAAGGTCTTGGTCCGTAGATGTGCCTTTTTGACCATTTCGGTCAAAAACACCCTTACGAAAGTGGTCAAATTGGCCAAAATAGCCCAAAACAGCTGTTTTTCAAGACTTGAGCTTGTACGGGCTAGAACTTATTAAACGGAAGGTCATAGAGACTTGGTTACAGGCTCAAATGAAAGGTCTTGGTCCGTAGATATGCCTTTTGACCATTTCGGTCAAAAACACACGACAAAAAGTTGGAAAATTGGCCAAAATAGCCCAAAATAGCGGTTTTCATCGAAAATATATTTAAAATCTGCAACCATACCCCTTCGAGTTTGGGGGCGGTTGGGGCCTGCTCGTGTTTCACAAATACTTCCTTGTTTGACTTTTATATTGTATAAACATTTTACTGTTATAGAGGGTGGCGGAAGGAAAGTAGGAGAAAACAAAGCTCTATCATCAAAAGCTAAAACCAAGTAAGTATTTAAAGCTTGGGAGATATGTTTTGAAATGTCCGTCTCCCGTCTGTCCCCCGAATTAAGTGTAATTACAACTCTGTTATCTTTGCACATTTAAAAAGCCCTTTCTCTTTGATATTTTTATCTAATACATGGTTGTTAAGTACGTAATTTAATTAAATTTATCTTAGGATTTGTTTCGATAAGCATTTTCAATGCAACACATATCAAAATGATAAATTGGATGCGACTTGTATATTACAATTAATCGATAAAAAAGAAAATGTAATAATTTAAGTTGGCGTTTAATTTGCGTTAAGTTGAACTTCGTGAAGTGTTAAAAACAACTTTATTTCCTTGATATGTGTTGAATTGCAGGTTTATGAGTCAATAATTATTTATGATGTAAATTCTACTTTACTGAAGTTTCGAATTGGGGAAGTGCAATCTACGATTGTTTTGTTACGTTATATATAACCTGATGGTAAGAGAATAGTTTTTATTTGATTGAGACATCATTTCCCATATATTTGTGAAAGTTTATAGATAACAATTTTGTTGCAATTTAAATGTCTAAAACCTTGTATATGAATATTTTTCTATGCCTAAAATCTAAGTAATGGGTCATCATGGCCGAAGCCTCGTGTATTTCAAATTTAATCGATATTCAAGGAAGTTCGTGTATCACATAAGACTACAGCTCCGGCAAAATGATATAAACTTTCGATAATCTGCAATCGCCTTTCATTAACTGTCTCAAGATTTCACTCATTAAGTCATTATACAACTACATGTCTGTCATTTGATACTGTGTTTCAAATGTACATATTCTTTATAGATTTTCACCGTATAACCTTAAGAAGTGTCGGATATGCAAGAGTTCAGTGCACCAAGTAGGGTCACATTACTGTCAAGGCTGTGCGTATAAGAAAGGTGAGTGTCAGATGCATACAAATGTAATTTTGTTCAATCTTGATACGTTTCATTCGATTCTAAAATTATTTTATCAAATATTATCAGTATTGAGTAGAAATTCAATTGAAAATCTGGTATTATGTGTGCAAGTAAATAAATAAATTTAAATTTAAGTAGATAAATTCATTAGTCTTCCTAGCGTATTAAGACTTGTAAGAACACCATTTTACGAGCTCCTACTTTTTTTCAGGAATTTGTGCAATGTGTGGAAAACAAGTGCTCAAGACTGCGAATTACCGGCAATCATCAGTTTGAAAGATTGATCTTAATGAGCTGGATTCATTGTATTAGAACTGAGATGCATGCTAAATGCATGTGTCACTATAAGTTTAGGGAACAATAGTTCTCTAACTATAGAACTATGTCAAACCCAAGTTTTATGATTCGCCTATAGTTTTAAATAAAATTGAAGCTATGCATTATTGTTCGCCGTCTACTTCTAGTATGTCATTTCTAAAATGGTAATGAAAGGAAAACGAATGTGGCATGACAAGGAAGATGTGAGATGTTAACGTTTTACAGGATTCTTAGTGTTTCTGGATTTTAACTTTGAAATTGATCCAACCCTAGAAATAGTCGAAAGTAGTAAAATCCTGGATATAAAGATGATTTTAAGGGTTTGTTTTAATCAAAGAAATGTATATTTAATGGCAAATTAAGTATCGTAAATGTTGTGCTAGCATTTCTGTTAGTAAATAGTAACATTCGACCAAAGTGCCCTGCAAGTTTGCAATGAAAAGCGTATTCGAACCAAGATTCAATATCAACACTATATTCGGAGTTTGTTTTTAATGTTCAAAATTGTACATTTACGTAAGTTGTTTTATGTATATGTTCCAAGAATTGATTTTATGATTATTAAATAATTCTAGATATCCAATCATGTGATAAAAAGATTGTGTGAAAAAAAAATGATTGAAATCATAAAAGGAAATCATTATTACGTTTGTATAAATTTGAAAATATTTGCTTGATGCTGCATGTCGACAACTAACTGTTGAAACAATGTAAAGTTCACATGGTGCATGGCCTTTGAT
>LQRL01064985.1:16375-38314 GCA_001703475.1 Hydroides elegans | reverse complement strand
ATACGCCATACCAGATGAGCCTATTTATATGCAGCCCGTAGACTCCCAATATGGTTATTCTACTCAACCATACCAATGAACAAAACTGACGAGCAGGAAAGAAATTGAAAACGATAAAATGATAACTCCGTTCGAAATGAAGATGAAATTATTAAAAGAAAATAATTATATTTTTGTGCTAAACATCTCATTAGTAACTATCTTATCCTTCACCACATAATATTGGAAAATCGGTACATTTTGATTAAAACAAATGTACAATTTAGAAGAAAAATGCTTTATAAAATAAGATCAAAAAATTATCTAGTCATATGTTCTAGACTGTTTTCTGCAATTTTTGTCTGCAATTTTGAATACATTCAAGGCCTTCAAATCAATTTGTAAAAAAAACTTATTCTCAAACTCATTTATAAGCGGACAGTCATATATTCCATTTGCTGTTTCCTTACTTATCGCTGAGAAACAGGTAATAATCCACAAAACCTGCCAAATACTTAAGAATTGATTTTGTTACACGTAAATGTGCAGCATTTGGTACAAACTGCATTATGAACAGTGTTGAAGAAGTACTATTCCATAGCTTTTCAATGACACACATATGAAATACTTCTTTAAATGCAGCTTTATCTTTTACAGTCTCCTTAATTGTATCGCATCTTCCTAGATGTTCGAGTTCCTTCAAAATTCATTGTCTATAGAACTCAACGTATTCGTCCCATGTTGCATTCGTAAATTCCTCTGTAGCAATGCTAGAAAGAAACGTCACAATATCTAACTGGGGAGCCATAATACGCACAAGTTCCCAATCATAAACACAGTTGCGCGATTGATTCGCTTTTGGGAATTTTCTCAAGCAAATATTATTGGCGTAAAAATCATTATGAATCAATGTAACAGGGCAGTTGCTTAATCTGTTGCATATTTGGTCCATATTTAACAGTGATTTGCGAACTATGTTTGCAATCTTTTCGTCAAATAATTCCGGGTATTTGTCCAACGCAAAATTTATGGAAGTTTTAAAAAGAGCTTTGGTATTTGGATCATTATAACATTTACTCATGTCCGTCTCTCCTATAATGTCTTTAACTTCATTTGGAATGTCATCACATCTATTAAAATACAATGCATGAAAACAAGCTATATCACCGAGCACAGTTTTGATCTCGGGAACCTCCCATTGTTTGGGGTCCATAATAGTGCTCCGATGGCTAAATGCCCCACTATCTAAATCCTCCATTGCGATTACGTATATATCCCTCTGAGGATCTCTCAATGTCATATATATATTTGGTCGCAAGGCTTTCCATGTTGGATGCTTGATTTCATAACAAGCAATTTCTTTCAATTCTGAATTATATAAAGTATCGAATGATTTTCCTTTTGCATATTTTACCAATTCGCTATATCCATGTTTTTCTATTTCACCAAATATAGCCTGCATTGATAAGTTTCCTTTCATCTTCACTTTAAATGCAACCTGAATGTCCTTTTCGATTGAGCCGCTTCCTTCAAAGTATTTAATATCAAATCTTCGAATTCCTATAACTCGTGTTTCCTGATTACCTGTATATTTACTGAGATCAGTTAGAAACCCTTCATTGGATGCACTAAATAATTCCTGGTGGGAAACGTATTTTGCCGTTTCCGATACTTTTAGAAGAAGTTTGGAAAATAAATGTTCGTTGAAGTCTTCTTCATGAAAACCTATTAAGTGACCTGACTGATCCATGATTGTCTTACAATTAGATAGCTTTATTAAATCTATCAAATAAACACAATTATTTTACTTAATTTACTTAGGTCGTGTGTGGTTTTGATCATATTTAGACACTATATCGCTTTTATCAATGTGTTAAGGTGATGAAATTATTTGATAATTAAGATTTTTATAGATTGTTGATAGAGCTTTTGATATTAATTGCAATATGATATATATTCACATGTTTCCACCACATATTTAATCAAAGTAGTCTTATGGTTCGATGAAAGTAAAATAAACTCTATAAAGACTTAAGATCAATCACTATAAAAACAATGAAAATGTGTTTAGATATCTAAATTGTATTTACAATTTATTGAAAAGCATTTGTATCCGCTTCATTTTGTTAAAGTTAACAGCATTGGCATTGAATATAGCTTAATATAAAACGAAACATAACTGGAAAAAAATCCTAGTGAAATTAAATTGTAAAGAGCAACTTATTTTCTGACAACAAAAATTGTGTTTGATCTCTTTGAATAAACTGAACAACAATTACAAATATGCAATCAATGTTGCCTTTTAAACTTATTTGTTACCATACAGATTACATTTATGAAAATTGATGAATGTTCTCCATGATATTCTTACTATCTTACCATTATATGAAACAATACGAATAATTTGTATTGTCATCTTCATTTAATCAATCAAGTGAACACCAATTAAATAGAACCTAAGTAAACAATGCTGCTTTTTGTAAACCTAAGTTTGAACATACAATATAACAATTATGAACATTGATGAATGTTCTCCTTGCAGATTTTCTGTAATAATTGAGAATAATACGAAAAATGTTCATAATGTATACTGGTAAATCAATGAGGCCCAACTGGACAAGTATAAGGAAATTGATGTCTTAGACAATCACACTGTGCTTTGAAACAGCATAAAACAAAAAATACGCCGTTAAAGACAAATTGCTTTGCATAAAGTTTGTATTTAGATTTGTAATATAATAACAACATTCAAAACAATTGACAAACCGTTCAAAATATAAAATTTTAACGGTTCTATATTTGAAATAATATTAAATAAATATTTATATTTATTTATTGAATTCCTGAGGCTTGATGTCTGTTGATGATCACATGTTGCTTTTGAAGTTATAATAATATTTCATTAGCCAAGGGGCTAATGAAAATGGATAATTATTTGGACCTAAAAGTGACCAAAATATTTGTCATAAACATCAGTGGGAAGAAATGTGCACAAAGTATCAACTTAGATGCGGAAACTTATATGTTTTATTTAAACACATTTAACCAGTGATAAGTTTGGTTTTAAAGATGAAAATTTGCAACTTTTTTAGATATATATACCGCGCGCAATTATAATGAAACAATTATGTGTAGCAGCAAAGAAATAACTTTCTTGTCACACATTCATTTAATTGTTAAATGTATTTAACACTGGATTAAAACACAAGAGGTGATGCTGTAAAAGGTAGGCTTATGAATGGAATGTAAGGATGAGACGTTTAAGACTTGTCCCGCTACGATGTCTTTTGAATTAATTAACCATCGGATTAAACGCAAAACAATTTGATTAAGAGTATGATATGATGTATATATTGATTAATTCCAATTCATATAGCCAATTACACATATGTGTTCATTACAGACAAAAGTGGAGATCTAGTATGATTCTTATAACTCCAATAACATTCATATGATATAATTCTAACTTTAAACTTTATAATTCGTGTAAGATAAAAATGTGAATGATTTATTTTGAATTGAAGACTAACGTCAATATTACGCAATTAATCTTTTATGGGCCTTTATGAACGATAACATATTGAGAAAAAGCAGAAAGGTACAAGAGAAAACATTGTTCATTAGACACATTAAAGCTATGATATACCATATACGTGCTTAATTAATATTCAATTATTTGGCTTCAATGTTTTACATAGTTTAAAGAGTTAGATAGCTGTTTGCCCCAGCTGCTGATTACATATAATGATTAATATTATTAATCTGATTTACTATCTGTTGATATAAATATTCACATGCGATGCTCCACATGATGTGACTTATTTAGTTACGAAACACATTTATTAGCAGCTTAAAGTGGTGAAATTATATTTTTAAGTGAAAACGTTATTCTTTGTTTGCCAGCCAGGAAAGCCCAGAAATCGTTGCCAGCAAATCACTGCCAGCAAAAATAGATACTTTTCGGTGTTCACCAAAATGAGTTTATTACAATGCTTTAGCCGTTACATGCATCAAAACTGAGTAAATGTCATGTAGTAACTGCATTACACGGACATTATTTCTTAATATAAAACAGAAAGGAAATTTGAATATTTATTCTATTATGGGAAAATAACAGCAATGTCCCAGCAGAATAGATATTCCACCAAATAAATCGCTGGCTACACCTTTAAAAAGGCCGACACCAATATTATTAAAGGTGTTACTACAAATGAACATGAATATACGGTTTTGCACTTAATGTATTCGTCATTTATATTATAGGAACATTGTTAAATACATAGCATAAAAGAAAGATTTCAGGTATACATTTATTCAAACAAAACATCTATAGATTAGTGGCCTAACATTTATTGCAAAGTATTTTGCCATTAGTTAAAAAATAATGCTAAAAATTGTCTTTATTGAGATGGGACAATCAACACAGTTATGAAAGTGTTACGATTCACAAATGAAAGTTAATAGCAGTGGGATAAAAGAGAGAAATATATCATAAATCGCAGTGCATTGTTCAAAGTGATAGCGTCACACTAAGAAAGCTGTAAAGTGTGACGCTCATTATGCAATACAAAGACTAACATCACATGATTGATGTCTTTGTAGCAATCGTTTTGTTACATCCTGTCTACACCTCCACACACATTTGTATTGCTATAAGAGTCATTGATACAGTGATACCATTTTTCTTTGTTTTGTGATTTCTAGTGTCTCCACCCACAAATTTTATGCACTACAGTTGTTTTATTTATCACATTATTCTCACGCTATTCTTATTTGAGAGAAAAAAAAAGAAAAATTAATAAAAATATGATTTTTCCAGTGTTACGCAAGACAAAATATTCCCACATATAATAATTGGTGTTTGCTTATCATATAGCAAGTTTATAACAATTAAACCCGTTGGAGCACGCTATAATTCATTGTAAACAAACTTGCTTACGTAACTATATATTGCATTAACAGTAACGTGTTTCTTCATGGTGAAAAATAATAAAATAGTAATATTATAGTATTTCCCGGTCATTGGATGTGCTCTTTCGTGTCCAGATGTTAGATTTACTCATAAATGATAAATACGTCAATCATAAATTAATATATGTAGCCATCTTTATGGATTCTTTGTAACAAGAGCAAAATAATGGCTAGCTGACCCGACAATTGATATAAACACCATTTCATATGTCTCACGATAAAACTAATAAATTAAAAGTGCATTTGAATGCGCTATACGATGTTGATGTTTTTTTAAATAAAATATAATTAAACTGAAATACTTGTTAATAACGATTATGTTATGCATTAATAAAAACTATTTGACCAATCAATCCTCTACATTTTTTATCCTTTATTTAATAACTATTATAAATAATTGATCTTGATTTAATTTCCAATAAGTGCTACCGAAAATGTTTATGTTTGATTGATCATGTTATAGTTTTAGATGTTATGAGTTATGGACGAAAATGTTATGTGAAAGAACTCTAATCACAATTAGTTACAATCAACGTGATAACTTTTAACTTGAATATGAAGATCGTATTTATATTATTTAGTAAATAGACATAAAAATAAATAGAAATTCGAAGACATGTGAAAGACCTTGCCTCTCTTGGACACAGGCGGGAAACATCTAATAATCGAGTCACGCTTGCAAAAAATTATTTGAAGCTAGAAAATATCAGAGATATTATATCAATTATATTATTTAGGTTTTACAATTATATATCAATTTAAGCTCTTGATTAAATGGTTAATACAAGAGGTTAAATTGCAATGATCGAGTCCCGCTTGTAAATAATTACCTTAGGCAAATATGTCGCAATATCGTCATCTCAATTTTATTTGTACGGTTTCACAATCATACAAATACATTCATTTAAGCACTTATATAAATATGTATTTATATTATACAGCTTCATTGCATTTGATTAAGCAGGATCTAGTCATACACTAATACATTTATGCCCTATATTGAATTTATAATATGCAGCTTCTTTGCTCCTAATTAATTATGATATTGTAATTCAATTGTACAAGTGTTTACAAAGATTAATAAAAGCTAAGTAAGCAACATTTTTTCATGTATTCCAATTATATGGTTTTGGCTTATTAATTATATTATTTAATATAATTATGCACATGAATATTGCTTTTAATTGATAAAACGTATAAAGCTCTTAATTGATAACATGAGTGACAACCTTTTTCTCATTGCAACCCAAACTCCATGAATCTACAAACCAAGTCACTTGCTCCTACAATATTATCAGACTACAAATATTTACAAATGTAATACCAGCCCTAACAATATGACATATAAAGCGATTCAACACAAATTGAATAGTGTAACAGGTTTTTAGCCCCCAACCGGGGCTTAGGGGCCCCGGAGGGGGCTATTAAAACTGGTTGATTTTAGGAGCCAAAAAGTGACAAAAACAAGTTTCGTCAAGGCCTAGCACAAAAACGGTAGCATGTAGGTATAAGCATCAGTGGGAAGGAATGTGTAGAAAGTATCAAGGTAGATGCCAGACCTCTTTATTTTTTGATTCAATAAATGATAAGTTAGGAAATCTGCTTTAAAGTAAAACAATTGCATCTTTTTTGCGGAAATATGACGCAAATAATTGAGGTGTAACAATTATGCTTCTCAACAATAATTAGGAGAAGTATGCTTGTGACGCAATTAATCCATTGTTCAAGCTTCATTACAATTGAATTATTGCGTCACAAATAGATTTAGTGCATAATAATCGTTTTTCATCAAGAAAAATATATATATGTTATGCTAATTTCCGATAGTTTGTTATAAACATGAATCCATTAATATACGAAAATGAATATTCCAATAATTCTGCTTATAACATTTTTTAGCTAAATGAAAATGTTTGGGTGTTCTATTGAAATATTAAGAATATAAGAAACACTTAAACTCGACTATGTGTTCAAATGCAAATCGAATAGTTATATATTTAAAGAATCAATGAAAAATGAGAGAAACAAAATAGAGAGATAGTAACAAAGGAAATAAAACAGGGAATGAAAAAAATATAGAACAGGAAATTATATGGGAGGGTGGGAGGTTGTGGGCTTTGCCCTCTACGATGGCTTGTTACTAATATGTATTTCAGTTATTGTGGCGTTAATATGTGATTTTCATATTAATATGCAATATCAAAATACAAATGAAAATATTTTAGATTAGCTTTATTGATATCATCGTTCGACATCAAAATACGAAAAAAGTTATCCTTAAAATTACCCAACACACTTTGTTAGTCAACATTTTATGTAATGATCAGATCATTTAATATAAAAAAATAACCTAGAATTTAACTAATTCAAAATTACAATACAAAAGATAAAGCATTCAAAATCAAATAATATATTTAAATTATATGCATTTCAAACTTAAGCGTAAAATATTAACACATTTTACTCGGCTAGAACTGAAAGATTATACAAATATTAACACAGATATTAAGTCAAAACGTTCAAAGTATATCCAAAATTTAGGATTATATTCCATTTTGATAAATCATACATATTTCAAAATGAATATGAATAATACCACTCGGTTTCGCAATTTTAAATTGTACGGCTAGAAGTCAATTATTATTTTAAGAATTTAGTTTATATGCGATTCTCATATTATGTACGTATTTTTATTTTATTACTAGTAATATTCAACAACAATTAATATTCAAAGACAGCCATTATTTCGAACATTTAAGTTTTGTAGTTACTCTTATAACCTCTTTTCGAAATGCCACATCCAAACAGAAGTACACGATTAGGTTACTTACATGATTGATAAAACATGCATAATTGATATGGAACGCGTTTACAATATAAAACGACTGCAGCGTAACGGGTGCAAATGAGATTAGAAACAGAACGGTTACACCCGCAAATAGTTTAAGTGTCTTTCTATCTGGGATTTGGAAGTACATTTGCTGCCATGTGAGACAGTCGTTGTGCGGTTTCTCATTGTTGAATCAGTACCTGATGAACTTATGTTTGATGTTATGTTTGAGTCACCTGATGAGCTTTTATTCGAAGTTATGTTCAACGTGTTGTCCTTGCTGTTTTGTTGCACTGTTGAATCTTCCAGAAAAGTTAATTTTGTTTGGTCGGACTTTTGACGAAATGTCTGTGCATATGGTCGTCTTACATTAATAGGCGTTGTTTGTTTAGATAAATGAGGGTAATAAGGGGTTAGAAATTGTGTTTGACTGTTGTCTGATGAATTGTATGTCTTCTTTCTATAGTTGTATTTGGAATCGGTCCGCAGTGATTTCCCTTTTGTTTGGAGGTCTGCTTTAAAAGGCGGGGCTCGCCTAAAAATAAACATCATAGTCATTATTATTTTTGCCTTTCTTGGACACAACTGATGAACTTCTTATAATTGAGTCACGCTTGCAAATAATTATTTGAAGCTAGAAAATATCAGAGATATTATATCAATTATATGATTTAGGTTTCACAATTATATATCAATTTAAGCTTTTGATTAAATGGTTAAAAATATGTCAGTCCCTATAATCATCGAGTGCAATGATCGAGTGCGGCTTGTAAATAACTAGCTTAGGCAAATATGTCACAATATCGTCATCTTAATTATATTTTTACGGTTTCACAATCATACAAATAGATTAATGTAAGCACTTTTATGATTATGTATTTATATTACACACTTCATTACATTTGATTAAGCAGGATCTTATCATACAATAATAAATTGATGCACTATGTTGAATTTTTATTATACAGCTTCTTTGCTCCTATTTAATTAAGATATTGTAATTCAATGTACATATGTTTACAAAGATTAATTAAAGCTAAGTAGGCAACATTTTGTCATGTATTCCATGTGTATGGTTTTGGCTTATTTATTATATTAATATCATCATGCACATAAATATCGCTTATAATTAATAAAACATATAACGCTCTTAATTGATAACATGAGCGACAAACTTTTTCTCATGGCAACCCAAAACTCGATGGAACTACAAACCAAGTCATTTGCTCCTACGATAATATCAGACTACAAATATTTCCAAATGTAATATCAACCCTCACAATATGACATATAAAACGATTCAACACAAATTAAATAGTTTAACAGGTTTTACTAATATGTATTTAAGTTATTTTGGCGTTGAAATGTGATTTTCACATTAATATGCAATATCAAAACACAAATGATGCTATGTTAGATTAGTTTTATTGATATTATCATTCGACATCAAAATACGAAGAAAACTGTCCTTAAAACTACTCAAAACACTTTGTTAGTCAACATTTTATGTAATGATCAGATCATTAAATATAGCACATAACATTGAATATAAAGCATGACTAATTCATAATTACAATACAAAAGATAAAGCATTCAAAGCCAAATAATATATCTAAATTATAAATATATGACAAATCTTATAATATGTTTGCATTTCAAAATTAAGCGTAGAATATTGATAATTTATACTTGGCTAGAACTGATAGAGTACACTTAAATTTACATATATATTAAGTCAAAACGTTCTAAGTAAAACAGTATATCCAAAATTTAGGTTTATATTCAATTTGAAAAAAACATACATATTTCTAAAAAAATATTTATAATACCACTCGGTTTCCCATACACGGGTTTACGTAACTGCATTTTAAATTGTATGGCCAAAAGTCAAGTATTATTTCAAGAATCTTATTTTATAGGCAATTCTCATATTATGTACGTATTTTGATTTTATGACTAGTGATATGCAACTACAATTAATATTCAAAGACAGCCATTATTTCCAACATTTAAGTTTAGAAGCCACTCTTATAACCTCTTTTCGAAATGTCATATCTAAACAGAAGTACACGATTGGGTTGCTTACATGATTGATAAAACATGCATAATTGATATGGAACGCTTTTACAATATAAAACGACTGCAGCGTAACGGGTGCAAAGGAAATTAGAAACAAAACGGTTACACCCGCAAATAATTTGAGTGTCTTTCTGTCTAGGCTTTTGGAACCACCTTTGTTAGTATTTGAGACGACCTTGCTGTTGTTTCTCATTGTTGAATCCACACTTAATGAACTGTTTGAAGTTATATTTAAGTATCTTGATGAACTTTTGTTTGAAGTTATGTTCAACATGTTGTCCTTGCTGCTTTGTAGCACAGTTGAATCTTCCAGAAAGGTTGATTTTGTTTGGTCGGACTTTTGACGAATTGTGTGTGCATATGGTCGTCTTACATTAATAGCCGTTGTTCGTTTTGCTACATCAGGATAATAAGGTGATAGAAATTGTGTTTGACTAGTGTCTGATGAACTGTTTTTCTTCTTTCTATAGTTATACTTTAAGTCGTTCCGCAGCGATTTGCCTTTAGTTTGAAGGTCTGCTTGAAATGGCATGGCTTGTCTGAAAAGAAACATATTTCTTCATTTATTCCGTATTCAATCATACGCTATGTTATACCATATTTTATCCTTTCAACATATTTTACTTGCCAATTGTTATACATAAATTGACAAAACTTTAAGCTGTATGACACACTTTAAAACTTATAGTACACATTAGTTAACAATAAAAATGCCTAAACAAGTGTATGTTTATTTGAGTTTTGAATGTAAATATAATTTTATTGCTTAATATATAAGGAAATAACATAAATGTCACATGATAGGCACTTAAACGAATACTGTAAATTTATATATCTAGATGCCTTTCCCTACCTTGATTAAGGAAATAGCGTATATTTATATATTGATATGAATCATCCCTACCTTGCTTCCGCCCATTTTAACGGCTGCGCATTATTACCAAGACCATTACTACCACTAATATCTCCTTGATTTTGACTTGCTCTATCCTTGCTTGCTTCTTTTGAATCACTGCTACTTGTGTTTACTTTGTGCACCCTTTTCCTGTGCTTAGCAAGCTTTATGATGATCGCAGGGTATGCTGTGACCAATATGATAAACAGCACTATTATGATGCAACCACTGATTGTTTTCAGTAATACTGCCTTGTGTTTATCTGAATCCAATAGCGTCAAAATAACTGCAATCACGATGCTTAACGTTGCCGCACCGATAATCATATTTAATATGCGTTTATTCGACATTTTATAAGTAAACGGACGAAAAACCGCAAGGAACCGGTCTATCGCCATACAATCTAATAAAGTTATATAGAATAATTCCACAAATATGAACATGACAAAGAACATATCTCTTAAGCGTCGATCCCCCGCTCGTCGCAGCATGATGAATATCTTGAGAAAAGCAAATTGAGGCGATATACAAACGGATGCAAATATATCCACAATTGCGATGGTGAGAATGAATATGTATCCGGGTTTAAAGGGTTTAGCACGGCGTGAATAGAAATATATAATGAAACTGTTTCCTAGCAGTGATAATATGATTATTGTAGTGATAACGCCTATGTGTAATTCAGTCGGCTGCTCAAAATCGTCAATGCTAATTGCATATTTTGGTGAACTTACTTGAATGTCGTCCGAATACGAAATATCACTTTCATTAGCCATCCTCAAATTAAAATAAGTTGATTTGTCTAAATATGTTGGAGCTTTGATACAATTATTAAGCTACTTCACTTTGATTATATATATTTTTGTCTCAAGTTAATCATTCATAGATGGAAAATGGATTTGCAGCAAATAAAACAATCAAACGAGGTTAATGTTGATACTTAATTAAATAATTTAGTTTCGTTGTCAGATCAACAATTCAATTTCATTCACAAACTTGTTATGCCTATTTCCAGTATTCTAGTAAAAGAAACATATCTGTATTAGTTTGCAATTTGCTATTCTTAAAGCGCTCACAAAGACTGGACTTTATAAAAGGAGCATATCTTGTATTCAAACCCTCTCTTGACTATCGCTAATTAGAGGTGTGATATTGTATCAGAGAGTGTCATAAAAAGGTCTGACGTGCTATGTATAGTTTAAGATAAACAGTGAATGCTGAAATTGTAGAATCCGTATATTTACATATACAAACGTTTCTCTTCATTAATATATGATATTGTATAGTTAGAGTTTGGTTTGATTGTCAAATACACTAATTAACAATTTGGCGTTATAAAATATACAGATATACTGATTCATCAAAACAAACTCAATATAAATTACCCATTACGAAACATATTGAAAAAAAATATCCAATGCATTAAATGCGTATCTAAATTGAACTAAATCATATATTTATCATGTTTTAATAACATTATAATGTCACAAAAGTGTTAGATTAAAACAATGGTATTGGTAATTATTCCAAAGACAAATATATTTGCAACAATAAACTCATCTAAATATTGACAAATACATTGCTGGAATTAGACCACTTATTTATTTTTTGAAACCTTTCACACTGGTTGACCATGACCCGGAAGTTAATTCACAAACCGAGTTCCATAATAAATGTGCTATATTTATGCAAAACATGCATTATTTGGGTTGATTCTTTATTGTTATTTAAGATGTTATTTTGGTACCAAATTGTTACAAAACCCTACGTAAGATGTATTAAGCACAAATATTAATCTAGAATGAATTATATACAACAAGAATTAGACATAACTATCAAAATTTTGTCCACTGAAATGGCCTTTCTTATGCAAATCGACTTGATTTGGCTAAAAAACAGTATTTTGTAAATTCCGATAGCCATGTCTATAAATTTCATGGGTGAACTCTTATTGCATTTATTCTCTGTTGAGAGGCATATTGAGCCCATGAAAGAAGAATAATGGCTTTTCAAACTAAATAACAACCTCTTTGGTGATCACAAAAGTAGGCTATTCACACCTGCCGTAAATAACTATTAGCCAAAAGTGTCGTAATTTTCCCATAAAAGGATGGGAGGGGGGGGGAGGTGAAAAATTGCCATAGCAACCAGGGCTTTGGACCAAATCGTCTGAAACTTGAGGTTATGTTTTCTAACAAAATGACAATTTGTATGGTAGAGAATCTTTTAAATTGAAGGAAAAACACATCGCTGATAGGAATTAGACCACTTATATTTTTTTGAAACCTATCACACTGGTTGACCGTGACCCGGAAGTTATTTCGCAAACCGAGTTCCATAAAAAATATGCTATATTTCTGCAAAACATGCATTATTTGGGTTGATTCTTTGCATACGGATAACGTAGAAAAGTGTAATTTAGAAATAACCATTTAATTATAGTTCATGCATATTTTAGTTTTCCAAAATGGCATAGGAAAATATGTGTCTATTTTGGTGCTAGCGAATAGGTCAGGTCACAAAATCAGAGAAATCGGAGGGTACCGTTACAAATTACGTTTTTTCTCGAAAACGAGACGGTCAACCTATATTATAACTTTCATATTTTTAACAGTCTAGGATGGTTCTTTGCAGCCATATATGATTTGTTTGTCGGAATTTGTTGTGAAAAGTGCAGTGACGAAATATGCTATAAAGAACTACATAAGTAAAACAATAGTGGTCTCAGGCCTGCTGGTTCAAACTGAAGCTGCGCTGTTGTTAATAAAAGGTTCATATAACAAAGATTGCATTTGTGGCATTTACACCATCGTTTACATATCCCTTCGTATGCTACTACCTTCGATAAGTGATGTGTGATTAAGAAGAAGAGTGTCCTAGTTCAATGTTTTTATAAAAACAATGCTACCTAACAGATACCTATCAATTAACAACTTAATTGAAATAAGTAAATCCTATCACAAATTGCTATCAATTCTTTACTTATTAATATCCTATGATTTATAGTTTAGAGAGCACAATATGTAACATCTCTTTTGATTTATTGTACAACATTCTATGTTATCCAAGAAATATATCTTTGGATATTGAATAGCAATTTATTTATTTATATATGCACATATAGTGCGTCAGAATCAACTATTTAAATTATTGCTATGCTTATATTTGTAAATTTCGTCGTGCGTCTTTGTATTAAATAACTTCTAACCCACCCTTATTCCTTTTCGTAATGTGCAAATAAATGATACACAGTTGAAACACTGTTCAAACGTCGGAATCTGATGCGTTTTTATTTCCGACACTTGATGGAGAACATCAACATATGAGTAAAAGCTAGTTTCGGTTCGTACCAGTAGTGTTAGATCATAGTCCTTAAAAGTGCATGTGATGTGTTTCCATTGGCCTTATGCCTAGAGGTCTGATGCTTTTGGTTAACACGTAAATGCGAGTTTTTTTCTATTGCAATATATAATACTCTATACTTTGTACTACTTAATACTATACTCTATAGTCATTAAAACATCACATTGATAATTATTGATACACCTATGATGTTGATGTATTCTTAAAGAGCAAACATATATAAGGTCCAAACGACTCTCAATTTATATTCTCGCCTGTTATATGAAGTACGAACGACTCTCAGGATATTTTTCGCCTGTTATTAGCAACCTGCAGTCATTAGAACTTGTCACCACTCATATAAATGATTGGTTTTATCTTGCACCGAGGTAAACTCATCCAGTAAGTCGAGGTGATAAGGTTTTATTTGAGACTTGACATATTTACATGCAACTAACTGTAAAGAAGGACATAATAAAGAAGGAAGTGAGTATGAGTCTAATTAAGGTATTGAACATAATGATGTAACATGTTAAGAAATTCATATTATTTTGTTCCCACTGTGTAAACCAGGCAATTGGTTTTATTGTGTAATGTCGGTAATATCATAAATTATCATAGTGGCTTTCATCAACGCATTGCTAGATATGATGAATAACAATGAATATTTTAGATGAAGGACGTATACCTTGAAGGTGTAAAAATACTTTTTATTTCACTTCACAAACAAAATCTTAATAAGCAGTGATATTGCTAACTTTATATTATTTCTACGTTAATGGCTAATTGACCAACGGAAATCCTTTAAAGTCGTATTTAAGTGTTTGACAAACGCTTCTTACAAGTGATTTGTTAACAGTCAGGTTCACTTGTGCTTCTAAAAACGATTGTTTGAAATTAGTAATGTTGTCTTTTATATTGACTTTGTGGAAGGGCTTTTTCTTCAAATCACTGCTAACACAACCGTTATTTCGATATTTTTGTTGTATTGCATTCAATGTACAACAACTAAATAGGGTCATATATAGACTACTTATAATTCTACCCTATAACAAATAGGGCCATATATAGACTACTTATAATTTTCTATTGTCACCACTCGTTTTATTATAGAAATCAATGTGTGAATAAAAGCTATTTTTGTTTTGAATCGTAAGTGTTTGATCATTGTTCTCAAATGCGAGAATGATATGCCCCAATCGCACTCATGATTTAAGAGGGTCGGATACTTTTGATATAAAGTAAAAGACCAGTTTCCATCTTTCTGCATGTTTATGTTTCATATCTAGGTTGAATCATTTTAACTTGATATTTATAGTGTTGTAAAGCCTTATGATGTTGAGCTGTTATAAATCACAAATGTATGTTATATAATAATAGGCTTTTCCGGTAATATTGCCTTTTGATAATATGGGATCATAAGAATGTGTCGACATTGTTCCTAATTTCCATTTGGTTAGATTTGTCACCTATCACACGAGGTTACACCTAAAGTTTGTCGAGATGACATGTTTTCATTCGCGACTTAGGCCGGGTTCACGCAAACAAAAAAGCTCGTAAAAAGTTCGAAAACAGATATTCTCGAAAGCCACATTTGTATAAAAACATAGCAATGTTTCCCCTCTGTTCACGCAAAATTTAGTTTTTTTGGCATCAAGGCACCTTTAAACTAATTAACATACTACTTAATATATTTTAAGTCATACAATAATTCTGTGTCCTCTGTTTTGTAGGCAAAGTTGGAAAATAAGAAAGTGTCAACATGTTTACTAGTTTCCATTGGGCGCTAACCTACTTTGTAAACTTGTTTTTCCTAGTGTGAAATAAATTGCAACTAAATGACAGTAAATTGGTTGCTTTAGTTTATTTTTTAGCAAAGTTGAATCATAAAGTACTTCCACCATTGTTAACATTTTCCAGGGATAACAGTTTTACCTTGCACCAAGGTAAGCCCCGCTGCTAATTAAGGCGATGAAGTTTCATTTTTCACCTTGATCTATTTATATCAAATTAAATAATGACATCACTCAGCAGCTAAAATGCATCTTATTTCGCTAAGTATGTCTGATTTCAAACATAATATTGATGATCACTGATACAATATTGTGTCGTGGAAGCGTTTTTTTTAAATAAAAATG
Organism: Hydroides elegans; assembly: GCA_001703475.1. NCBI lineage: Eukaryota > Metazoa > Annelida > Polychaeta > Sabellida > Serpulidae > Hydroides > Hydroides elegans. The sequence goes on along the minus strand of LQRL01064985.1, from coordinate 22,080 downwards.
CTCATAATAGTTTTTAGGTTTAAAAAATTCTTTGAACAATTGTAACAGCAATTTATATCTATTATGATTGGAACATTAATATCAATTATTGTTATAAGACACAACAACTTTATACCGCATCAATTTTTCCATGCTCATACATTTTACTTTATACGTTATGCGCTATTCCTGTTCTCTCTTCTTCTGTTGGAAAAGTATAGCCTGATATATTTACACGTACACGTAAATAGATTTTATGTCTATGCGCTTTTCAGGTACCATCGCCCTTTGTTAGCAAAGCGCAATCACAATTTGTCGCCATTGTTAAAAATTTCATTGGATGACATTCTTACATTTTACTGATATAAACTTGGAATAAAACTTTTTTAATTTGCACCCTTAAATATTTACATGTGACTTAATATATCTCACGTCAAACGTATTTTGTCATTCAATTAAAGAGAGACTAAATGATTATTATTTGTTTAAGTAATCACAGAGGCATAAGTAATAATGTTGGTCATTAATAATTGTTCATGAGTTGCCACACAAATGACCGCAAATAATCAAATATGAAAAACAAGAATACGATTGGCATAAGGTCCGGGTGCATTGCGCTATAGCACTACTGAAACACTGACAGTTTATTGTCATTTGCGAGCCACTGTACTATAGGAATTATACATATTATCGAGCTATCAAGTACCCATTATACTTATGAATGATAAAATCATTAGTTTTGCCAAATTAATGAGGGCAAGAGTGATGCAAAGCATGTGTCGTCTCAGAAATAATTTATTGAGTTTGTTTATTTATTTACGGAAGCCAATGTAAGGTAGTTTGCGTTTCATATATGATGAGCGGTGCGCGGACAAAGCCCCGAAGGACAAAAGCCCCGAAGTACAAAGGCCCCGCGATTTTGTCAACTAGGACAGAAGCCCCGCGATACATTTTAACATTTTTTTCACCTTATCAGATATATCGATCATAATTTTCAAACCAAACAAAACCTAAATAACCGATGTCATATATTTGTATATCATGCCTCTCAATAAAGCGCGCTCTCGATCGGATTAGCCAATTTGTTTGTGTATTTGTTGTGATTTGTCATTCACGTTGCAATCAAGAGTGCCATTGTTACGTCAATTGCAATCGATGATGCCTAATACGCAGTCCCATAGCCAATTATGCAATCATGTTTATAATCTTACATCAAATCAAAAAAATAAAGTATCATTTTATTTAAATGTTAAAAATAGATATATATTTAAATCTCGGGGCTTCTGTCCTAGCGGGGCTTTTGTCCTTCGGGGCTTTTGTCCTAGAATCATGATGAGCACGTCACGAGCTGGTAACACCAAAGATGTTCCCATCCAAAATTCAGCTGGCCTAGACATTTTGAGGAATCCTATCTTGGAGATTTAAGCAGATTTTGATCATTTCATTATATTTGTAATACGTACCGACAATGATTATTTCGAAATTGATTGAATGTGCTTGTACTTGTATTATCAACTGTTATTTTCAATATATGAGTGATAATTTAGTAATATTACACATATCAATGTTCGCAAAGGGTGTTCCTATTTTGTTCCAAGCTGGCTAAGACAAAGAGAAACTACCCAGCTAGCCTGAATTTTTTTCTTTTGCAAAATCGTTACGTTCACAAACCATTATTTTGTTGTTGCTCGTAATTGAAATTTTGTTTTAAGGTGATTTAACACATTTTTAAAAAATGTGTCGTGGGTTGCCCTTAATATATATTTGTATAATTAAAGAACACTTATATTTTGTACAATTTATTAGAGAAATATCATAATATTTAATAATGCGCTTTTACCTCGTTTGTAACAATATCGTTGGGAATATATCCTTTTAAGCTAATTAAACTAAATTACATTAGGTATCTAACCATAGGTAGGAATCATCATTCAAAAATTTAGCTAAACCTTCATTGAACGGTCTATAAAACTCAGTCAATAAATCCCGAGTTGTGTTATGCATTGAAACACCTTTGTAATATCGGTTATCATTCTTATGTTTAGCACTTGGTTTAACCGGTGTTTCTATAGTTTCTTTCGGCGCTGGCAGATTGAGAAAAGGATATATTTTGTCATTTATCATTTTACTCGAGTCTTTAACATAATCCTCAAAGCGAATAAAACAGAAATTTCGTCGTGAAATATTTTGTAACCAGCGGTCAATAAAAAGTGAATATTGACCGATGCGAAGTCGCAAAACCGGAAGTGATCTCCATGAATTTCTGTGGCTCGTAAACAAACTCTCCAGGCCGGTACCAGTGTAGTTTGTGCCATAGGTGCATCGAGCTAGCGGGAGAGTCTGATTGGAAATAAACACAATGTTTAACTAAATGTTTATATGTATCATGTAAAGGTTTATATATTTGAGAAAACAATAAACATAGACATATAAGATAAAATGTATAACTATACATGTACGTTATATATATGTATGTAAAGCGTGGCCCAGGATGTGTGCCTTAGGCGATTCTCGACAAAGGGAGAACTTTAATGTAAAATGAACTACATATCTTTAATAATGAATGACTTAAGATATGATATGATTATTATTCAATAACTTATGCATGTACAATTACTTAAAACATTTTCTCTTTAAATTCCACTAAAATATATGTTTTAGTTCTTTTTTGTCAGACTATATATTTGTTCTCTAAACCCTACCTTTATACATTTCTTCCACCAGTTTATCGCATTTGTGACCACATTATGAAACTCATCAGCAGTCACATTGTGTTTTCGATATTTTGCGAAAAATCGATAATCAGACCATAATCGCGCCACTGGCTCCCGTAGAATCATGATTATTTTAGGATTCGGTAAAACATAGGCTATCTTTTCTGGCGTTAAAACAGCAGGCTCAATTAGACCTTATAAGTAAAAAAATACGATTAGTTCAAATTGAAAATAGTATTAAAACAACACGCACGGAAAAAATGAACGTCTTATATCGAAAATGGGGAAGCTGTGTTTTCGATATTTTGCGAAAAATCGATAATCGGACCATAATGGCGCTACTGGTTCGCGTAAAATCATGATGATTTTTGGATGTGGTAGAACATGGTCTATCTTTTCTGGTGTTAGAATGGCTGGTTTGATAAGACCTTAAAAGTAAGTAAAACACGCATAGTTCACATAACAAAATAAACAACACAAGTAGAGAATTTTTTTTATATCGAAAACGGGTACATTGTGTTTTCGATGATTCGCGAAAAATCGATAATCCGACCATAATCGCGCTACTGGTTCGCGCAAAATCATGATGATTTTTTGGATGTGGTAGAACATGGGCTATCTTTTCTGGTGTCAGTATGGCTGGTTCAATGAGATCTTTGGAAAAAAATGTTATGTTAATATTTAATTGAAAACATTTAAATGTATAAAAAATTATCATTTTAGGATGTGGTAGAATATACGCTATTTTTTTCTGGAGTAAAAATTGCTGGTTCAATTAGACTGAAAAAGGATGAAATAAATCGAAAAAGATCAAGTTGAAGATAAACAACTGGAAAGACATCTAAAATCATTTTACTATTTATTTTGAATTTCATTAATATATAATAAAAACAATATATACCTTGATTTGCCGGTTCTAGGTCCCAGTGATCCGCTATATAAATCATTGCTGGCGACGAATCAATCAAAGTTACAGGACAATTTCCACCAGATCCGACAATTTTTCTAATTTCTTCACATTTATCTTGGAAATCTCTGAGAGCCTCTATAGACGTGATTGGTATCGATGTGTTAAGACAGCAATGCTGAATGAGGGCCGATCCTATTGTGTACCAATTGGTGTATTGGTTGACTGTTATAGGTTTCCTGCTTTAAAAAAATGATAAAAATGTGCAAAAATGAAAGGTAAATTTTAAAAATCATCGATGTTTCTCGAATTTTAATATTTATATCTTAGTAAAATATTTATATGAACACTTTTTATCAGACATATCGGGCATTGGTACCGTGATAAAATACAATACTCTAATTACATAGACTAATAATCGTTTTGAAAAGGTTCAGAATATATAAATATATATTTCATGCCTATAATCTTAACACTACATATTATAAACACACATAATATGATGTTTGTATTACATTTATTATAGACAAAAATGCCGTTAGGGTCTGGCCACATTCGAAGTTTTTCTTTTTTCTCCTAAAAATCCTGTCTGGCAATGAATTTCTTACGCGAAACTCAAAAAGCTACCTAAACGCTCGCTGTTTTCGGCATTCTATAACGAATATATCTTTAATTGGATCTAAAACTGTTGCGCGTAGAGGCTTTGCTTAATAAGCGCGGTATTAATGACCATAAATAAATAAATAGAATAGGGCATTTTTCAAAAGTGGTCATCATTGGAATCAAATTTTCATATTTGCTTTAGAGCTTCAACATTGATTTCCAAAATAAAACACATACTCAAGGTTTTTAAATTCGAAAAAATCAACCAGATCGAGTAAATACTTTCATTTTTATAAGCATTAATATCTGATTATTAATCACAAATTATGGTGTCGGACGGAAAATCAGTTTTCGTTCTTTATTTCTATTGGAATGAACTGAATAAAATGGTTTGTATATTTTATTTAAGCCTACAATAGGGACTATCTAACTGCTAAATATTTTATCCCTATCGCTAAAAATTACAAAATTATCGCATTTTTAGAAGTCAAAATTCTATAAAATGGGGGGTGGTTTAACATAAAGTTATTTATTTATGAAATAATGAGGAATCAAAAGCTGTAATGTTCCTACACCATCGAGGAGATGAAGTAGCTTTGATAATCCATTAGAAATTTGAACCTAATCGCGTAAATTTTCTTAATATAGAATCCGACATTTTTTTCCGTCCGACACTTTTTTTCAAACTTATGAGTTAATGTTCATTGGAAACATAATGTTTCGGTCTGAGGCACAAAAAAGTACTTGCAAACAATTTATCTATTTACTTTATAACATTTTCAAATGAAATAATATCAATGATGATTAAAATATCAACAATTTATCAGAATTTCATACGATAGAAATATAATACCATATCGGGTGGTTGAAAATCATAGTTTACCCAATTTTTGGCATTATATAAGTATTATATTGGGAAATTCGCATATGTTCTACTCCATTAGTTCATATTAAGTGATCAAAGAAAACTTTAAAAGGGATTGATAACAAAATTACCAATGCTCATGATGGTGTCGGACGGAACATTTTTATAGGATTACGCGAGAAAACCGTTTTAACAGCATAAAGCACATTTTTCAATAGTTCTAATCTTTAAAATTGATTTGTATGTCTGTAGACATGACGTATAATGCCTAATTATCTGTTTTCGGGCACTTGCTCAATATTTTTTCAAGCTTGAATAGATTTTTTGATCATTTTGAATATATAAAATATCATAATTTGGTGTAAAATGCAGTTTTTTTTCTTTAAAATCTATTAAAATTCATTAATTTAACAATTATCACTTGTACAAATGTGGTATTGGGCGTTTTAGGCCATAAACAACGATGATATGAGTCATCATAGTCCAACCTTGTATTTAAGCCTATAAAAGTGTCGGACGGAAAGGAGTATTTTTGTTATTTTTGTCAAAGAGGTGATATTGCAGAACAATAATTTATACGATTTTTGATGAAGATACTCTGGGGGTATAATATAAAGATATAAATTTTCAAATCTGG
>LQRL01064985.1:3525-16170 GCA_001703475.1 Hydroides elegans | reverse complement strand
TATAACCGGTATTTCTAAGTAATTTGAAGGAATTGATCACTGTTTTTACTGTTTGTAGATAGCTTTATCATCCATGCTTTTAAAACTGGTCGATAATAATCCCTAAGTGACCTGGATTCGATGGAATTAAGGGTTAAGCGAGTACAGGTAGCAAAACTTGTTTCTATCGATTCCGTCCGACACCGGACTTCATTTGTCTCTCACAAAATATTGGGGCGGTGAAGTAGGTTAATTTTGGTAAAATATTTTAGGGGTACCCCAATGCTATCTAGGCATGATAGAAATTTAACTCTTGGATATAGCAGCTATTTTTTATAGGGGTCGAAAGTATCGAATTCCGTCCGACACCAAAACACGACTTTTGAAAAATGCCCAATAAGGTACATTAGGAGACAGGTTAGTTGGGGAAAAGCAACAGAAAAAAAGCTTCCGATGTGGCCAGGCCATTACCCTTTCTTATCCCAGAAATGAACTTCTTTCCCATGGCTGCTTTCAAATAGATACGGATGCCGCATTAGCTGGCTGTGTAGTTCTGTCGATCCACATTTTTCTACACCAGCCAGGAACACGTTGGGCATGCATCGAATAGTTTGCTTCAAAAGAAAAATGACACAGTCAACAACGATTAGTTTTTGTTTACATTCCAGCCAAAATATTATTTTTTTGGTCTATAGATTTTTCTTAAGAAACCCGATACTTTAGATTAAGTCGGTTAAGTACCAAAGCATTTGCAAAACCTTTGACAAGATATACAAAATAGTTAACATTACATTTAGCTTTAACAGCCAGCATAGTGCGATATTTCAAAATTAAGATACTAATTTACTATTATTTAAAATTGTATTTTTTTATTTTAAAAAAATATATTATAGAATTACCTGTTTGTCTTGGGCATAGTTGGCATAAAAACAGTTGCTTTGCAATCCATCCATAAAATCAAGCCTGGGGGCAGAGATAATGTTTTCTGTGGAAAATTCAAGAAACTTGTTTGCTGCATTCAATTGGTCGGTTAGGTTGACCTCTAAATGAATCTGGAAATAGCGAATCATTATATGTGTATAATTATATACATCCATGTGCGTAATTCTTGCGTCTTAGGGCTTGTTCACACGGGAAGCGACGAAACGCGACAGGCGGCAATTTACTCATTTGTTCTTTATAGGACTTATTCATTTTTTTTAGAATCGCCCAAGAAAAGGTGTTCACACGGGAAGCGACAGGCTCAGAACGATAAATGTTTGACATTTAAACAGAAAATGTACTTCGACAAGTTGAGTTGTTATTTCTTGCCGCAACTAGCTGTGCAAAAACGCAAGGGGCGATTCTGCACCGCCTCTCGCGTTTGAGGAGATATTTTAACGAAAATTAATAGTTAAAAGACTAAGAATCGTCAGCTGTCGCTTCCCATGTGAACACCTTGCCACTCCATTTCCGAGCCTAAAACGCGTGCCGCTTCCCGTGTGAACAAGCCCTAAATTATATTAAACGTTACTTTACAGTGCGTTAAATATTCAAAAGGCAAGATTATGTGTCTGAAAAGCATTCATAAATAACCAAAACCGTTCTTTGAAAGTCAAAAGAAAGTCTTAAAATGAAAGCAAACACAAAACAAAGGACGTCATTTCTTGGTATATCGCAAAACGAGTTTTTTTTATTTGAAAATCAATAATCCAGTAGTCATTTATTTAATTCACTTCGCTGTATAGCACATAAATGCCTCTTTCCTATGAATAAATATGATTATGGATCGATAACTCATCCATCAAATGTATTTGCTGAACATTGTAAAGAACATTGAAGAGCACCCCGACATATGTTTTTTTCAAAAAGTTGCAAAACTAACTAAAATCAACGTAACAATCACGAAGATCAACAAAATAAGGGTTTTTGAACATTTTAATTTTGCAAAAACGGTGTTCCTTTTTCAAAGCCAGCTGGGTTGTTTTCCTTTTCTAGCCAGCTTCGAACAGAAAAGGAACACTTTTAGCGAAAATTGAAATGTTGAACACAACCAAATTATATATCATATCTCACAAATTACAGTTTAATAAACCATTGCAAGCATGTTTAATCAATTTCGATATAATTATTCTCACTTATTATTGTGAAAATAATTAAATTATCATAAAGGTGCTCCTCAAACAGCTAAAATCTCCAAGCTAGAATGATTTTTCTCAAAATTTACAAGTCAGCTGGAAATTGGTGGGGAACACCTTTTTTGGGGGAACAGCTCGTGAGGTGTTCTTCAAATGTATTTGCTGAACATTGTAAAGAACATTCAAATGTAAAAGAATAAAGAATATATCTGACAATCAATCAAAACAACTTTGTACCATATACAGTCGCGCGCATTACTAACTTCTCTTGGCAAACGCTAAAAGCTAAACGTTAAACGCACAAACGCTAAACCCTTAAACGCTAAACGTTATACGCTAAATGCTAAACGTTAAACGCTAAACGCTAAACCATAGCCACCAACAGGTGTGAAGGGTATATAAAGGACATCATTATGAGTGCTTATCTTAATCTCTTATATGCCCTTTCATCAAACGCTAAACGCTTAACGTTAAACGCTAAACGTTAATCGAGAAGTTAGGACCGCGCGCCAGTGTAATCGGCAAATTATCAAAATGTGTTGCTGTGCTGTAAACTGTAGTTTAATGGTGTTTCATATAAAGAAAGAACTGTTTCCGAAAAGTTATTAATTTGAATAAGTGTGGTATTTTACAAGACCTTGTACTGATTCATTTCATCTGTTCAATACATCCCGAGAACATTGAAAAAAATCGTCAACATATTGTATTTTTATGGTCACATTTTCAAACAGCAGATTTATGATATATGTAGTTTTTACATTTCTTAATTTTTGATAAATATTGAGGATTTTACTTACAGTTTTATTTATAATATGTTCACTGGACGATTTATCAATATCACCGAGAAGTGAATCATTCTCTGAAATGTCTTTTCTGTCAGGAAATCTTTCTTGCTGGCATTTTCACAGGAAAAAAAAACAAATATGAAAATGTCTGATTAGTTTTATTTCAAGAAATGCGTCATCAATAATGAAATCTATTAACAAGATATACTCTATGTTGAGTAATTTATGTTTAACACATAGGAATGTATTTTAGAATAGCAGGACGCATACCTACTCGGCAAGAAGTTCACGGATGTCGAGGGGACGACATGTAAGTTTTCAGGACGTCCTTATTCGTAGCGGACGTAGAGAAGACATCGCATCGACGTCGCGTCCGAATCGGACGCACGAATAACGTCCTACGGACGCCGGGACATAAAACGACGTCCGGAAAACTTTCATACGGGCCCATGTAGGCATTCCTCTCGACGTCACGTCCGAATAAGACGTACAATTGACGACCCTTGCCGAGTGGGATGAGCGGGAAAACAGTTCTTACTGGAATGAATAACGTTTCATTTTTCTAAGCAATAAATTATTTAATTCTATACCATATTGTAACATAAAACAAACCTTTGAAAATTGTGCGTCGGGTTTTCCTGAATCAAACTGGTATTGAAGAGGTTTCGGAGTTTGAAATTGAGTTTGCTTATCCTTCTCTAAAGTAATAAGATAGACCATACCACTAAATAGTAGGATTCCTAACAAGATATTATTGATATCTATTGCGCTCGGTCCTACTAGCGTTCCTCTTAATTGTGAATTCATGATTATTTAAGAATATTCATCAGTTAATAAATCACGTTTTATTTATATGAAATATGGATATAAAAACAAATAAAAATATATTTTTTTACACAAGCACCAAATAAATGCATTTGAATGACTATGCTTCTATAATATTGAGATTAAACATCATAATTATTTTTGTTATCGTTTAGAGCATGTTCTTATCAAATCATGTATTATTTCCGAATAATAGTCAAATCATATTTGTGTTATTTTGTAGAAGAACCATAATTTGCTACCACACTTTAAACAATTTCAATGTATAAAAATGTAAATGCATTTCAAAAACAGTATTTTATCGAACGAACCAGCATCCTTTGTGTTATTAAAACTAGGTGCAGATTTCTTTTGAAATTTATTGACCAAATATGCCATAATTTCATACAAACTCCTTTTTTATTAATCATTAAAAGACACTTTTGACATTTCCACAAAAGCATTCTTGACGGATTAGTTAGTTTAATGTTATATTGCATTTAAAAAATATTACTTTATCAAAACAGTTCAACGTTTGATCTTTATACTTTGCTATTGGATTTACCATTCTAGTCATAATGATACTCGCATATAACGATAATTGCAGTTTTCTTGTAGAAGATTTCAAATGTTGCGTTTATTATTTAATATGTTAATTATCTATCTTTATCTTTTTTTAATCATCTATCTATCGTCAAGAAACTTTCTATTTCAAGTTTTCAAATACCATATTCAATTTAATAAAGTGTTTTTCAATGACATTAACTTTGATGAGGTAAAACGTGAGTTAACCTCTTAAAGTTTACAGATTAATCATGAGAAAAATATACATAGTGTTTATTTTAATTCTACTTCGCAAGCAAAACCCTGTTCTCTATCGCAAGGAGCCGCATACAAGACCAGGCTATCCAGATACGCATAAACCCAGCTGCATATACCGGGATCATCCAAATGATATTGGTAGAGATCACCGTAGTCGGATACGAATCCAGAATAACTCAATTATATTGAGATAAAACAGTATTTATCATATTCAATATGATCTTATTGTATATTTGCTCAAACCACAATATTTTTTTTCATATTCGGTGTGTTTGTAATTTTTTATTATGCTGATACAATATAAAATAAATCAAAATTTATATATAGAAAACAATGAATTAGCATCAAAACAATTAAGTAGTTTCTTATTGTTACTGGACAAAAAATGCCAATCCTTGATATATTTTCATATAAGTTCCACTTCGCATGCAAATCCCTGCTCTCTATCACAGGGCGCTGCATACAAGACCAGGCTAACGAGATACGCATAAACCCAACTGCATATTCCTGGATCATCCAAATGATATTGGTAGAGATCGATATATTCGATTACAAAATGAGAATAACTTAATTTTAGTGAGATAAAAACAATATTTTTCATATTCAATTAGTTCAATCTTCTAGTGTGTATTTGCTCATGACACAACAATAGTTTTTTTTCATATTAGGCATATTTGATTTTTTTTCTTATATTATGCTGATACTATATCAAATGAAACGATTTTTTAAAAAGAAAACCGCTGATTTATTCGAACATATAATGTTGTTTCTTGACTAAATCAAACAAAAAACATATCCTTGATGTCTTTTCAATTTAATTCCACTTCGCAAGCAAATCCCTGTTCTCTATCACAAGGCGCTGCATACAAGACAAGGCTATCCAGATACGCATAAACCCAACTGCATATACCGGGATCGTCCAAATGGTATTGGTAGAGATCAACGTATTCGGATACAGATCCGAAAAACGCATTCATCATGAGTCAAAAACAATTTATAACATATTCGGCATATTTCTTTAAGGTATTGTATTGTGCTGATAGCAAATCAAAGAAAACGTAATTTATTTTTTTTTTAAATCGCGGATTTAGTCAAACATATAAAGTAGTTTTTTTCTTGTTGGCTTAGTTTAACACAAAAAAGACGAATCCTTGATGTCTTTTTAGTTTAATTCTACTTCGCAAGCAAAACCCTGCTCCCTATCACAGGGCGCAGCATACAAGACCAGGCTATCGAGATACGCATACACCCAACTGCATATGCCTGGATCATCCAAATGATATTGGTAGAGATCCACGTATTCGGATACAGATCCAGAATGACTCCAGATCCAGTCTCCGTTTTGGAGGTTGGTTAGACCGAGGAGCCATTCGTTGGAAATGTGTCCTGAAAAAAAAATAAATATGAAAGAAAATGCACATAAACTTGAGGCCGCGGTAGCATTTAAGAAAAATTAAGCCTTTTTTATAAAAGAAGAGATCAACGTAGTTGGATAAAGATCCGGAATGACTCCAGATCCAACCGTTTGGTTGATGGGTTAGACCTAGGACCCAGTCGTTGGATATATGCCCTGAAAAGAGAGTGAAATACACCAATAAATTTATAAAATACTCTAGATATGTATTCATATCCAGTCTCCAGTTGGTTGGTGGGTTAGACCGAGGAGCCAGTCGTTGGAAATGTGCCCTTCAAAGATAGATTTAAATAATTTTTAAAATAATGACTTGATTTGATTAAACTGACTCTGATGCTTTGCAACTTAATGTTGATTTAACTGGTAAAACTCAATGGTCAATAGTGCTAAGATGGTGATGCATACCATCTATGCTATTAGACCTGAACCCATATTCTCCACTCAGAACTAGACCTTAAACTTATACTTCCACCCTTTTTTGTTGACTTTTAGGGTATAAAGTTAAGTTTACGGACAACAGAGATTATGGGTTTAGATCCAACCGTTTTGTAGGTTAGTGAGGCCCAGGAGCCATTCGATGGAAATATGCCCTGAAAACAGTGTCAAGTATGCAAGAAAATCTACAAAAAAAAACTTAAGGCCGCGGTAACAATTAAGCAAAAATAAGCCTTTTTTTATAAACGAAAATGCGTGGTTACACTGCGTATTTCTACGTCCATTTGACCAAGAAGCCATTCGTCGGAAATGTGCCCTTCAAGGAAAAAGACTTTTTCAAAGATAATAGAATAATATATCAATATGCTTTGGAAATTTGCCCTGAAGAGTCAAGTATGAACATAAATCTACATAAACTTAAGGCTGCGTTTCTTTGAAGCAAAAATTAGCAGTTTATTTTCAAGAGAAAGCGTGATTACATCCCGTGGTTTCCATTTGCTATAAAGCACATGACGCAAAACAGATCGCTTGAAAAAAAAAAACTTTTTTCCTCAATATAACCGCGACTTTAGAAAATTTGCAACATTGGGTTAGAAACTATATATAAGTTAAGAGGTGCATGGATTTCGAAGACAAAACTACGTCTCTTTTCTTTGAAGGGCACATTTCCATCAGCTGATTACATAAAAACCTCACCATGAGCTCATGTTGACCTATCATTTACTCACAAGAGCTTAGCATGAGGTCATGATGAAGTTTTATGCAATCTAGGATATGGTTATGATAATGGAAATTAAACGACAAAATATCATGACCCGGTATCGATGAAATGAAAACATGTACATGTGTCAATGAATATCTAAGTTGCGTTCGCGCCAACAAAAAAGGTTGTCATTAATAACTAGCTGTTTGCGTAAACGCTGCCTTTGTATAGTCTATGTTACATGTACGTGATGATAAAACTACGAAACATAAACTCGAAAATTATAAAATATTCAAACTGTTATCACTGAGCCACGGTCCGACCACATCTCTTTCAGGTTCGGTTGCCAGACTGACTTAATAACTAGTCCATCCCGCCAAATGACTCACTTAATACATTTTATTTAAATTTATTTTATTATTAAACTAATCTGTTTTTTTTTTTATCAAAAGAAACTGAACGACTCTTACTATGATCACTAAGCCACGGTCCAACCACACCTCGTTCAGCCTCGGTTTCGAGATTGACTAAGTAGCTAGTCCATTCCGAAAAATGACTCACATACTTACTTTAATTTAGCTATTATTTAAATTGAGAATAACCTTGATTATGTAAACATGATAATTAAAATATTTTACTATGATCGCTAAGCCATGGTCCAACGACAGCTTTTTCAGCCTCGGTTTCCAGGTTGACTAGGTAACTAGTCCATCTCTTATCATAACTCTCATAACATTTACTTAAGAAATTTAATCAAAATGAAATTGGCAATAAAATACGCTTATTTATATACAGACGATAAATTATTCTTACTATGATCGCTAAGCCACGGTCCAACTACAGCTCTTTCAGCCTCGGTTTCCAGATTGACAAGGTAGCTGGTCCATCCCGAAAAATGACTCTGACAATATGCATTGGCAACCGGATAGGTCATCGCTGTGTCGGCGATTCTATAGAAAAAGGAGAGTTTTGTTGAAAGTTTTTTTTAATTCAGGATTAAAAATGATAATGCATGTCTCTTGTGAAAAAAATATGAATTCAACACAATCCTTTCGCATAATCTATTAGAAATTTAGATTAGATATGTGGTTGATTTAAATCCAGATTAAGTACTAAATACGTACTTGTAGCATCTCTCGAAATTGTCAACGCTAGGATAGAACAGTTGACAATCGGTCGGAGCAAGTGCTTTGTAAAAATAAAATGATCAATATCAAAACTGAATGACATTTTACATACTATTTACATTATCGAATTGCATTTTTAAATCATATTTAACTTGGTTTGGTATGAATTTATATAAGGTGACTATTGATTTATATAGATAGGTTTTGCAAAACATATTGATGTGAAAAAAAAACAGCGTATAATTATGTCCACAATAAATTAAAAAAAAACTCATTAGCGTTTCTATAAAACATCATTATTATATCGTAATTTAAAAGATTGTTTCATAGCACCTTTTTTAATTAGACGGTGTATTTTCACCTATTTTGAAGCAAAACCTCCTATAACAAAATTACCTATTTCACATAGTTCACCAGAAAATAACGTTGAGCATTCACAATAAAATCCATTGAAAATATCAACACAATTTTGCCCATTGTGACACGGAGAACTGAAACATTCATCGGTTTCTGTAAAGAGTAATAAAACAAATGAATCATTGAAACATCATGTATTTATTTTCTTATTTCTTCTTGATAAACTTATCACGTTAGTAATTATCAATTAACGTTTAAGGAAATTTAAAGCTTAGTCGGATGTGACGTACATGAATGTGCAACGTTTGCTCTACGCCCAGGACGAAAATGGACGCCTTGAAAATGATCAAGGGCGGCTCTACGGAGTAACGGCGGTTGGATGAATGAGACATCGGGCGATGTTTTAATTACCTACTGAAGAAATTAAATGTTACCTGTTTGACATTGTGCACCTTCGAAACCCGGAACGCATTGACATGTGTATCCAGTCTCATCGCTTAGACACGAACCTCCATTTTGACACGGGGCAAAGTCGCAATCATTCAAATCTGTAAAATGAAATTTATGGATATTAAAAATGGAAAAGCACAACACATGCCAATTCAATGATGTCATGAAAAATAAACAGGCAGTAGACTATAATAGATACACAAAGCTCCATTTTGACAAGGAGCAAAGTCACAATCATTCAAATCTGTTAAATGAAATTCATGGACATCAAATATTGAAAAGCCAAAAAAAAAAAAACATGCCAATTCAATGATATCATGAAAAAAAGCAGCAGACTATCATAGATACACAAAGTTTGACAGGGAGTAAAGTCACATTCATCCATGTCTGTAAAAAATATAGTATTAATAAATCAATTTTGAAAATTCAAATAAAGGTAAGGTGACAAGCAACGTCGTTAGAATATTCTCAAATTGAACCCTAGGACCTTTTACAGAACGTTAATTTTTGTCGACGAAGACCTACGTAAAAGGGACGCATAAGTGAAGGGAAGCTCACGACCAAATTTTCAAAAAGTGTTCATTTGAGCATGAAATCAATACATTTGAATATACAATCAAAAATTAAATTTAGATAAATATATTTTTTTTACAAAAAGGTGTTTGTAAATATTTTTTTTTTCAAAAAGGTGTTTGTAAATATTTTTGTAGATATCTGGAATCATTGCGCTCATCTAGCTAGCTAGAATCCGGAGAGGAACATCTTTTATAAAACATGAAATTTGTGATTCACATATGTTTTAGGTTATCTTGCCCAGCAACATATCTCTGCATAAAATAAAATTCTAATATGTCAAAAGAATTGGTAAAAATAGAGCTAACTTCAAAAAAAGATGTTCCTCAAATTCTTGTAGCTAGAAGACCATTTGCTAAAGTAGCTAGATCGAATTTGAAAAGGAACACCTTTTTTGAGGAACACCTCGTGGGGTGCTCTTCATAACTGACTGTTTGACAATTATTAATTAGCACCAGTCATCGAACCAACATTTTCAGGGTCAACATCCTATATAGACATAAGAAAAAATACTAATCCATAGAAATACTAATCCATCATAATCAATGACATTGCTTTTCACAGAATTATGAAGGCTTTTACTGACGCCAATTATTCATAAATTGTTATGTATGAATAAAAAATAAATTGAGGCTTAGCCACACAATAAGTCAAGCACTAAGGGGCTCTTGCCTTAATATCATTTATTTTTGCATAATCATATAATTTACCTTTAAAACGAACCGTAAACATTTTCTATTCTTATTAATTAAAAAATACTCATAATTTGTAACGCTTTGTAATTTGCATGGCATAGTTTTAGCGTATGTTGACATTGACTGGATATTTCTAGGCAATGTCGACTTCCACTGAGTGAACCAGCGTATATTGCCATTGACTGAAACAATCAGGCAATGTCGACATACGCGGTTTACACAGATTGACGGTAACATAGATTTCGCAAATACCCTATTGACTGGAATAAGCCAGAAGACCCTATCGCGTCTACAAAAGGTACAAAATTGTGCAGAAAATTAAATATCAGAAATTGAATACAAATTTTAGTTATTTGCATTAATTGTATTCAGAAAACCGCGCCAATTTATTTATGTGATCTAGTCAAACTGTATAGACCAGTCGAAATTTACGTTCATCTGATATGTTCTTACTGGAAGTACCAAAAACTAAATCAAAACATGGCCTAAAGAGTTTTTCGGTAGTATAGCACCAACTCTTTAGAACGCGCTTCCTTTATTTTTAAGAAACATTTAGTCATTGTTCAAATTTAGAAAGGTCTTAAAAACGCATCTTTTTAGTCAGTATTAATAATTAAATTTAACCAGTTTTAGTTTTATCTCGTTATATGTAATTATGTATGCATGTATTTTCTGTTATTTAATATATATATTATACCGTGTTCATGTTAAGCGCTTCGAGCTTCAATGGAAAAAGCGCTATACAAGTTGATTAAATAATGATGATAAATAATAACACAAACATAATTTGATTCGTTCATTTCATTCATTCAATAGAACACCATTGGCCGGTTGCAGTTCACAGTGTTAGCACCAAACCGGTGTAAAGATTTCAAGCTACCCCCAATTTGAAGCTACCCCCCGGTAATCTGAAATCGATTTCAAGCTACCCTCCCGGTAATTTGAAATCGATTTGAGGCTACCCCCACCGATTTGAAACTACCCCCTCCGATTTTTTTTTCTTATTATAGTTTTTGGTTTAATTGCTATCAACTTGTAGGGTTATTTGGTATCATATTGGTTTGCACTATAATTTCTTAAGCCCAAAAGGGTTGTGCGCGTCACATAAACAAAGGGTTATTATAGTATGATACTGATCCCAACTGATCCCCTGAGTATGTTTGCTTGTTCCATGTTCACAGTTACACATTGTTGGATGTACTTAATAATTCGTATGCCTCATTTAAAAATAGTAGTGTTTGAGTTCTACGAAAAGACATAAATAAAACGTTTTAAACCCGAAACTTTTTTCTCAACTAACATATTTATTTAAACATTTTGGTCTATATACATCAATTTTTTTTCGACGTTACCGACTCGAAACCTTTATTTTAACATTCTCAAATCACACATTCATTTAAATTTTTTCAGACAAAAACATAAATATAAAAATAGTAAGTAAGCACCTAAACGAAAAAGAATCTCGGAGTATAAGGGATCAGTGTCATACCTTAACGGCCCTTCTGTTTATACAACGCGCACAACCCCAGTTTTAGACTTAAGGGATTAGTGCGCCACAATTACTATAAAAACTATTCGATTAAAATTTTTTTAAAAAATACAAGGGGTAGTTTCAAATCGATGAGGGTAGATTACCGGGGGTAGCTTCAAATCGATTTCAGATTACCGGGTAGGTAATAGCTAGGGGGTAGCTTGAAATCGTTACACCGTTGTTGGACATTTCATGAAAAATATACGTTTCTAATAAATTGGTGTTTGTTCTTATATGTTCATATTTACATGTCCATAATATATATTTTGAGGGGCTATACAGTAATTATGGTAAAAAATAACCGTTTATTGCCTCTGGAAGAAAAATAAAGCAGCGCTCAAGCATGACTCAAGCGCTGGTTGGGGCTAACACCATGAACTGCAACCGATCCTACATTTTCCTTAAATCTACTTACACATATATATTGAATCTTCATCATTTAGAATCTGCACCCCACCGACTTGTGGATTCTGAAGCACCTCACATAATGCATTTCTATAATTGACTTTTCTGCAACCATTCGTATTTAGACAATCGACGGCACATTCGATATGGGAGCGTGCTTCTGTAATCTGATGGAATTATAAAAACGTAAGATTTTAACTGTTAATTTTAATTTTTTATAACGTATGAATATATTTAACATGAAAGAAGTTTGAAATCTAGTCAAAAAGTGTATTGATCCAACACTCAAATGAAATTTCAGAAATTAACATCAATTCAAAATGATATTCGAATGCATAAAATATTCTTATCAAACATGTCATTGTGCACGATTGTATTTAATGAATTTATCATGATAGAAATTCAATGAAACGTATATCAAAGTGCATGTCAATTGTTTTAGCATCAA
>LQRL01064979.1:11737-25824 GCA_001703475.1 Hydroides elegans | reverse complement strand
TTACCAACGAGTCCTTTTAAATATTGGACATTTAGAAACAGGTGACATTCACGATAGTTATACAAAACATTTATATTTCAATTTATATTATATTATATTACATTATTATTATTATCTATATCATAATTTATAAAACATAATTGACGTCAAAGTGACTAGCGTAAAAAGTCACTTGCCATTTTTTCTTCTTAACGCAAACTTCTACCTATATTTTTTGGGGGATTTTCATCTACCGCAAAAATCGGCTAAAAATGAAAAGATGATTTGCATACCATCCATCATACCACTGAAAGCAAGACATATCAGTCTTTGTGTTGCTACATGTATTTAAGTTTTATTGCTGTTTTTTATCCTGGTGATACGAATTCTTTAAAACTTAGAATAGACAGTTCGTTAAAAAGCTATTAAATTCACATATTTCTCTATATGTTTGCACTGTGCATGAAATCAATTTATGAAGAGTACCCCACGAGCTGTTCCCCAAAAAAGCTGTTCCCCACCGAATTCCAGCTGGCTTGGAGATTTTGAGCAAATTCATTCTAGCTTGGAGATTTTAGCAGATTGAGGAACACCTTTTTTGATAATTTCCTCATTATCGTTATAAATATTGTAAAAAAATATTTCAAACTTGATTATACCTACTTGCAATTGTATAATAAACTGTTATTTGCAATATATGATAGGTATTTTCGATATATTCAACATTTCAATTTTCGCAAAAGGTGTTCCTTTTTTGTTCCAAGCTGGCTAGAAAAGGGGGAACAGCCCAGCTGGCTTGGAAAAAAGGAACACCTTTTTGCAAAATATTAATGTTCAATAACCATTATTTTGTTCTTGTTCATACTTGTAATGTTGTTTTAAGGTGATTTAACAACTTTTTGAAAAATGTGTCGTGGGGTACCCTTCATTTATATGGGTTAAACTTTTTCCGTGGAAATAAATATAATAATTTGCATCGTTTTTTCACACTAGGTCAATTTTGTGGTGAAGAGCGAGTGATAAATGACGTTCCAAATTACTGCACAGTAATAACAAAGTCATCAGCTATTTGTTTTAAGATTCATAGGTAATATTTGAATAAACTATTATGATCATGAAGAAATCGTGCCTCCCCTTGAACATATGCATAGAAAGCTTCTCATTGTTCACCAATTATAATTACGGTAAATATCTGTTTTACAAACAAAGACATATGAAAACAATACAATAAAAATGAAATCATGATACTCTTATGATAGTGTTTTAATGAAACGTACACACAATTCTTCCTCCCTTATTTTGTCAGGGCCGCATTTGAAACTGGTGGTTACTTGCGAAATTATTTGATGAAACTGATTAAAAAGCACAGACCCTCATATCCTAGCGTAAAAGATTTACGCGAACTTGGAACCGCCACTTACAGATGGGAAGTTTATAAGCGACTGGAAGCCACGAAGGAGGACGAGAAAGATATTCACGAAGACCGACAACGTGTTTTGCAGAATACAAATCTAAAGTAAGCTTTCATGTATATACTACCGAATCCGGCCCAAAAAGTTTCCGCCCAAAAAGTTTCCGACCATAAAGTTTCCAAAAATGACAACATAGGACAAAAAGTTTCCAGCCAAAAAGTTTCCGCCCAAAAAGTTTCCAGCCATAAAGTTTCCAAAATTGACACATGGCCCAAAAAGTTTCCGCCCAAATAGTTTCCAACTTTTAAATAGAAAAAGAATCAAACAAATTACTTTCACGCATTTTATTTCTCCTTTGACAAAATTGAGATTTTTTCATTCTGACTTTTTTTATTTGTTTTGTTGACATATTTAAGTAGTCGATTCATTAAAGCTTGATATTTTTTAATGACAAAATACGTAAATGTTAGTTTTCTTAACCAAATAATGTCACTGGGGTTACCAAAGATTGGAGTGATATTAGCCATTTCAAATTCATCATTTTCAAATTTATTTATCACTGTGAATTTGGTTGATATCTAAGTTTTCGAAATGGCGAAGACATAAATTAAATAAACATGTATATTGTGAAAATGAAAATGAAATCGATGCAGTCATATGAAAACAATTGGTAGGGCCTAACCCCAGTGACACTCGGCAAAACCAGAGAGATATGGTAAAAACGAGTAACATTTATTAATTAACGAGTAGACATTGTTTCATTTATTAATTTATCAATAACATTTAACGATCATAAAATTTTGGAAACTTTTTGGGCGGAAACTTTTTGGGGCCATGTGTCCATTTTGGAAACTTTATGGCTGGAAACTTTTTGGGCGGAAACTTTTTGGCTGGAAACTTTTTGTCCCATGTTGTCATTTTTGGAAACTTTATGGCCGGAAACTTTTTGGGCGGAAACTTTTTGGGCGGATACCATATAGTACCACTCTATTATTATTTGCAGCTTTGTATATTTACCTTCAACCTAGAATTGTGTATTCAGGAAGCGTGATTTACGAACAACGCTTTATATCCATATCTTATCACAATTGAAGGTCAGAATGTCAGAACCAATTCACATGCCCTATTAAATGAACCTTTAGTTCTCAAAGTGACACGAATGTTCTTTTACCTATCCTTAAACTATATACTTACATAACCCTGCCAACACCTTCCCATTCCCCTATTGCTGTCACAGATACGACGACACTAACGTCATGCTCAACTTCCTCAAGGGCGACTACTGCTCCTCAGGCGACGCCAGTGACGATGAAACCAATCGTCGCCGCCGTTCGTCCCTGGGTCTACCAAACCGGCACCGTAACATGCTCGGCTCGGCCGTTGTGGCAGAATCGCCGACACACGGTGGTGGTGGTGGGAGGCATGAGAGTGAGCGGCCCGAGTCGGCTATGTCGCGGGGCAGCGATTATATCGGTAATTATTTGTGAAATCAGCGTATGATTTATAAACTGATCTTTCAGCAGTAGGTCATCAGAATCATTATGGCAATGGATCGATGTTTATGTTTTGAAAGTATTTTTTTTTTAAATAAGGTATTGATGATATTTCAGCCTACAAATGTTGATCTTATCCTGTTTCATGATATGATATTATGAAGTGTTTTTTATCTATTATTTAGATGATGAAGCTGAACTCAGAAAGCAGCTAATAAAAGAACAGAAGCTTCGCCAAAAGAATCCAGTCAAGGTAAAGCCAGTTTGAATTGCACCAAAGAAGATCTTATAATTATTTCTCAAGATGTCTCCGCTTTTTATATATCATGTTTTGTTATTCATGCTCCCTATAGATAGTGATATGCAGAGTTAAATTGGATTATTTAACTAGCTGGCCCGTTAATTTTGTTATAGACCTATGTTGAAGAAACCAAGCAGGTACTGGACTCTCGCGATTTGTTCAAACTCTTTCCCGGCCACATCAAACCAAGAGAAGGCATGCTCAAACTCACCGATATAACCAAAAAGAAGAAGGTGGTTGTCAAGGAAGTAAGTCGCTTATAACTATTTTAGGTCGAGTTGAGCGCCAGACCAAGCAAGATACTAAACTGGTAAAAAAAGCAACCTACGGGGTAATGGAGGGGAAAGGGGTAAGGTTTTGGAATGGAGTGTAAAATGGAGTGTAAAATAGAAGCCGTAATTGTCCATTTTGATAAAAAAAAAAGAGAGATACATTGAACCAAAATGAAAAACAAATATGAAAATATAACGATATGGCACCAATGCAATACATTATATAGAAAGGGTTCGACATAAGGAAAAATTCATACTCGCCAAACTGGCGAGTGACTTCGATTTCATACTCGCCAAACGGATTTCGTACTCGCCAATTTGGCGAGTACCTTGGTTTTGTACTCGCCATATCCAAATATGCATATATAAACACCATAGTTACAGTTAAGGATTTTTAGGTCTCCTTCGCAACTTATTGTTATTAAAACGCATGCGAAGCTTCAACATTAGATCATACAGGGCCTTAACAAGAATTACCATTTTTGCTAAAAAGGCCGCTATTTGCCAGCATGTATTATCTAAGTTTACTTGAAACTTTCATAGAAGTACATATTCAAAAGTTGAAATATCACTGCTAGGATGTTTTTTTTTTACATTATATAGGTCATATTTTACGAATACCTGAACTCCTAAATCTTCAGCGGAAGTGTGGGCGATCAAGATAATGTATATTTCATTTGTGGGCGCCGAAAGCGCACTTGGAAAATTTAAAACAAAGAAAAACCATGGCTTAATCTTACAACATATATGTCGCCAAAAGAAGGGTAAATGAGGCCGGGATGGAAATTGAAATTGAATGGATACGTCTAATGAATTATTTTTTCTATACAACCTGGCGGTTTTCAACGAGTCGGACATGTGTGGCTTTAATCATGTTCCCCTTACATTGTTGTAATAGTAATAACGATATAATAACAGACTGTGCCAAGTCAAACGTGATAAACGTTTAATTATTTTTCTATCATTACTAAGAACTGCTCGATGTTTGGTTTAATTGAGCAATACATTCTTGTATATTATATTGAGCCATTTTTTACGTTTCAAGATCGTGAAATATAGATGCTGTTATAGCGTCGCAATCTTACACTCATATGGCGAGCGCCGAAGGCGCGAGCGAAATTTTCATCGATATTTATAGATATATAAATATAGATGCATATATCAATTTGGCGAGTAATTTTTAATTCGTACTCGCCAAGATATTTCCGCCCAAATTCCATACTCGCCATTTTGGCGAGTGACTTTCAGGTCGTACTCGCCAAACGAAATTTTCACTCGCCATGGCGAGTTGGCGAGTGCTTATGTCGAACCCTGTGTAGAGAACAAGACGGCAAGATTTAACATATATGTTATGTATACTGTGTTTCTAACCGGCTAACCATATATCCCAACATCATTAAATCAAAGAAAAAAGTGTAAATCAAAAGAAAAGTGCAGCTGTCGTAGATAATTTATTTAATTTTTTTTCAGGTTCAGATAGCGATGTGAAACTTAATTTATCAAGTTGTACTATATGAATGAATTTATAACAAATATTTGAATAAGGGGCTAAAATAAAACTGGTAATCTTAAAAAAAAGTGCAGTGTCATTATTCTTTGTGCATTGTCATTAATCTTTGTTTCATACTCCATAAATTTATAAAATATAAGTTCATAAATAAGGTTCCCTATGACTTAACAGAAAAAGCAGCCTGACTTAGTAGCCTTGGAACCTGACGAAATTGTCATCAGGGCCCAGCGTAAGAAAGAGGAACTTGCGGAAAAGATCGCAAAGAAACAGCGACACAAGGAACATACAGAAGAGTGAGATTATATTGTTATTACGTTCTCCTGATAAATTACGTATCCCGATTCCCCAATAGTCTTAACGTATTTTATTTAACAAATCAGTTTTATATTCGCATTTTGCTTTTTTTAATGTGCGAAGGAGTGGTTTCATTTACCGAGCGATATCTGTAGGCTGGTGTTCTGTAGGTGACATCTCTCCCTAAATCAGGAGCACTAAGCGATTTATTTGGAAAAAAAACTTAAACTTTCCATGACAGAACAAGAAGTTATGTTGAGACTATCCCTCAAGGATCCATTAACTCTAGAATTATCATTTTTATATGAACTATCATCAATATTTGTAAATACAAGACGAACATCCGCTAAGAACCAGACATATCTAGCTCAATTCTGAAAGAAATGTATCGTTGAATGCCCCTGTTAAATTGCATCTTGTCACTATATACCTAAATCTGAGTTAAACAAGTGTGATAAGGATTGTTTACTGTTTTGGAAACAAATGATTATATCGCTACGGGGTTTTTTATTTGCATCTGTGAAGGTCACTATATGCCGTGTTTCTTGATTTATTTGAAAGCATATAAAATATTTCAAGGAAAGCAATTACATTCTAAATGACAATAAACTATAAAAAGGACGAACTTGCCTAAAATAGCATGATTCAATCTTTATCATGGTCTAGAAGTCTATGCACATACCCACTCGGCAAACAACATCCTCAGGACGTCCTAATCACGTAATTTTACGTCCCGACGTCCGCGACGCAATAAGGACGTCGCTAAGATGTTAAAAACGAGACGTCCCAGCTATGTCATAAAATGACGTCAATGGGACGAATTTTTCGTGACGCGACATATTTACACGTCCAGAGTACGTCAATAATTAGACGTTGTAAGGACGTGTTATTAATGGCGTTCTAATGACGTAGTAAATTTGACGTCCCTTTGACGTACCGAAAAGACGTGTAAAGGACGAAATATTTTGGTCGGGACGTAAACTGACGTTCTTAGGACTGCACTAAAAGACGAAGTTACGGAAAGCACTTATTGTTTAAGAGCATTGCGAATACCCCTTGAAACTTTTGAGTTTTGACCACTTATAGTAGGAAATGTTTTGATTTCAAAATGGAATATGATAGTCCAGTTAAATATCTATCACATTCCTCAAAAAAGTATATATATGCTATTTATGTATAAAATGATTTTGATATTTAGATAAAAATGTCCGTGTAATAAATATTACGTCAGATAAAAGGCCGTCCTTTAATCGTCCCTTCACGGACCAGTATAGGACGTCGTATTTATAGTATTTGCGGACGTTTTTTACGCACGTCCTTTGGATGTCCGATATGGACGGCGATGCGACGTCTGAAAAATTACGTCCGGCAAACTTTCATACAGGCCCAGTAGAGGAATGAAATAGGACGTCATGCAAATACGTCGAGGGGACATGATAAGGACGTGTCTCTGCCGAGTGGGTAGACGTGCGAATCGGTTGCGGTCATATGAAAAGCATCAAGAATAGACTTCAAACCTCAATTTTAAGAAAACTGCAATACCAATATATCTGAAAATTGTATGGAGTCTAGGTATGCTATTAGGCAATACAAGTTTAATTTACAGAACGTTACTATCAAGAATAACTCTTTGAGTAACAATAACATGAAACATGGTGACGTTCGAAATGAGAATCTATTGCGGTCAGTCTCAATAATAGTACCATTCTACTAGTAAAATAGTACTTATACATAGATTATATTAATCACTTGTCATCTTCAATATTCATGATAGATATAATCTATGTTTTAGCTTGGCTTATTGGTCTAATAGTGTATATAGTGTGATTGTGACTGACCGCAATAGATTCTCAATTTGAACGACAATATATTTTTTTACTTTATTGCTCAGTGTTTATTTTTCAATGGAAAGATTTGCATATTTAATATTATATTTTCCAATAACATACCTAGACTCCATAGAATTTTCAGATTTATCGATATAGCAGTTTAGATTAAATTGAGGTTTAAAGTTTATTTATGATGCTTTTCATATGACCGCAACCGATTCTCACGTCTATTTGTTATTATTAAATTATAAAGCAACATGCAAACAGGTGCAATGTTATTGAACATAATTTTCTACTAACATACATGTACATAGTGTCTCTGGCAAATTCGGTGATTTGGTGCTTATAGCTTAAGGCGTCTGTCCGTCTGTCTCTCAGTCCGTCTGTCCGCCATCGCTTGCTTATACGGGCTAGAACTTTTGAGCGGAAGGTCACAGATATCTAGTTCAAATGAAATGTCTCGGTGTATAGATGTGTTTTTGGATGAGGGGCGAATTTTAGTGAACTTCCGGTGCCGAACTCGACAAAAATTTCAAAATATATATTTTGCTTGTGCGGGCTAGAACCTTTAATGGAATGTCATAAATACGATTAATGGACAGCGCTAAACTACAGATGTGACAATTAACAAGCTAATTTACAAAATTGGTTGTGCAAGCGTCATGCAAGCGTGCCTATCAACTCAGAAGACATTCGTGTCCTTGAAACTGCAATATGCATCATTATTATAAAGCTTAGATAAAAAAATCCGAAACGCAGACCAATACGTGAAACATATAAGATGGTCTGGAGCACCCCCAACAGAAACTCGGACGAGCGCGAGCATCTCATTAAACGATATTCGCACTACCAAAGCACGATTGCCTTTGAGTCTGTGTGACCACTGAGGTAAAATTCTTAAAGTACTTATTAATACATTCACTTACAGGTCGGAATCACCATTCACCAAGGAATGCGAACTGGCGTATACACATAAACTTGTGGCGCAGTATCGCACGAATGTTCTTGAGCGAAAACTAAAGCGATCAAAATATGTACACGAAGAAGAATTGAGGCGAATACGCAATAAACAAGGTGCGGTTCATACCAAATAAAATGCCAATCGAATATTGTGTCTATTTAAAAAAAAGCGAGGCAACAAATTCCCGCCGCTCTTCGTACAACAGACACTTTAACATCGAAAATTATAATACACACATGCATAATCAAACCCTATTATTTGCAATAATATATTTAATATGTCATTTTAGTGTTTCGATGTTTCTAATAGGAAATTGATAAAACATCGTGTTTATCGCAGTTGAGTCTTCTGTCCTTTGGCAACTATACCTTATTTGTTCAGGCAAAGACTACATTCGACTCGACCTCGCTTTAAAGATGGGCAATGTTACATCTGAAACAGACGATACCTCTGAATCGAGGGGAACTCCGGAGCAAACGCATGAAAGAGCGAGTGAAGACCGGTTCGATGAAAACGGCGATAAGCTGAAACGATCCAAGGTTTAATGCTTTAATATTGCACTTTAATTAATAAATACTTTATCAAATATCATATCATTATATATAAAATTGATAATTTTTACAAATGCAATTTGATATTTCTCAAAATAACCTTCTTCAATCGGGTGAGAACAAGCGCTATGATCTATCTGATTTTGCATTTTTGAAATGGGATTTGATCACCGTTTGATATAACGGATGCAACACAATTAATGATATGAAATATATAACGTTTCAATATTATTTTTCTCGACAATTAAATATATAATTCCATTACTCCCTACTTTAGTCATGGCGGAGATGCAGTGTGGCCCTTCGTCGCAAGAAGTTCGTCGACATGCTTACGGCCAAGTTCTCGTCAGAAAACCGATCCCTTCCGGCTCTCAACAAGCACCTTTCACGTCAAAATACGAGACAAGACTTGGTCACGGACAAAGTATGTGATTTGATAGAAATTTGAATTAATATTGCCAAGTTTGGTTATTAAACATCGACGTGTGTATATTTAGAATGATCACTGCTTTATCCTATCATTTGGTTTGCAAAAATAAACATAGCAAGAGAAGAAAAAATCTATGACATCGCCTACATTCAATAATGATATTGGTACGAATCAAGAAGCTTTTGCGATGTTAACAAACTTTGTACAGTCGCGAGCGTTTCAAACCCTACATGAAAAAAAACACTAAACGATAACCGCATAAATGCTAAACGCACAAACGCTGAATGTGAAACCGTAAATGTTAAACGCAAAACAGTTTCGCTACCCACATGTGTGAGTGACACCATTATGAGCGTTTATTTATAACCACTAGAAAATACCTGGGCTACCGATGAACCAATCAAAATTTACAATCAAAATGGGTTTTATTTTATATAAAGCCCCATTCATGCAAACTCAAAACATTTTAGAACATATATCCGCCCTTACCACGTGGTAATAAGCGTTAAACGCTTAACATGAAACGTAAAACATTAAACGCATACAGTTAAGCGATTAAAGTGAAACGCTAAACGTTCAACGCCAAAACGTCGAAAACCATGTTCGTCGGATGTCACGTCATAAAAACGGCTAATCGCCAATCATGTAGGAATATTTATTAATATTCTTTCAAACGTTCATTAAAACGTACATTAGCGAGAAGGTTGGTATAGGTCCGAATACTATATGTTGTGAAATGACGCGTTTTAAATAATGATATGTAATATGATTATTATTTTTATTTATTTATTTTTTAATATTTAATATGATTATGATTACGTGTTGCAGTTAAGTAGCCCAAGTTTTACAACCGACAAGCCGAATCCGACAAAAACAGGTATATGGCATATTCAATATGATAATATCAAGGAAGTAAACTATTTATCATAAATTATCACTATAAACTGAATATCTTATTTTATAGCTTTATAAACGGATGCCTATATATTCATAGTTGTGAATTATTGAAGGCAATCACACTATGTAACGCGTAATCTCAGTTAATATTTGTATTTATGTAGACACCTTATTTTACAGAACTTTAAACCCTAATTTTAAACTTTATAAATCGATGTGTGCTATAATGTTAGATATAAATCTCATTCAACCAAAATAAGCGCCAAACTAACTCGATATTTGTACCATATACTAGATTGTAAAGATATTATTCTATGTTGAATTCTTCATAAAAATTTAAAAAAAATTGTAGGGTTGGGATTTGCATCACATGTTCGAACGCTGCAGAGAATCAAGACGATGCCGATCATCAAACTATCTTGAAAACCAGAAAGAGACTATAAGCCGAAAGCAATGCAGACGACTCTAACTGGCAAAAGTTAATTCGTAATCACACGGAGAAAATGTGCGAAATTCAGACTGGTCATTATTTTTGGGACAATATCCTTTCATGTAGACTCTATAGACTATATAGACTTGTGAACATTGTATAATCGATATAATTTATGCATCCAGAATTTACCATTAATGAAAGGGTCAAACACTCCATATATACTATTTAATCGCTGAAAGCTTTATGGAAAATAAATTTTGCTCTTGATAACAATTCTATTTCGCAGCGGTAAATAAATAGTACATGGGACCAAAATACTAAATGTTTCGTTACGGCACAATTCAGGGGCGGATTTAGAAGAGCGCGCATCGCGTCCTGCTCGTTTGCTCTCATATGTTTTATGGCACATTATAGATTGCACCTGTCATTACAACCGCATAATTATACATTGTGGTGTTTAAGATATAAGGAAATAATAAATAATATCATAAAGGCATATAAATTATATTTACTTTCAATGTTTTTCATGTTGCCTTAAATAGAGGTTTATATGACCATTGTGTAAATTTATGAATTGAAACAAGATAACACATTTTAGCAATACACCT
Organism: Hydroides elegans; assembly: GCA_001703475.1. Lineage (NCBI taxonomy): Eukaryota > Metazoa > Annelida > Polychaeta > Sabellida > Serpulidae > Hydroides > Hydroides elegans. The sequence goes on along the minus strand of LQRL01064979.1, from coordinate 14,854 downwards.
ATACATCGCCATAAGAAAACAAGGTTAAACGTCCCGTGAAGTTTTGGGTTCAATCTCCGACGTATACGTAAAAAAGTATACGGCAGCACCAAATAACGTCAAATATCTAGACAATTAGTGGACGCTAATAAATATTCTATGAAACCCAACCTCCACATTTCATTACTTTCGGGTTATCTGCTTTGGTGTGCTACCTAAAATGATGCGGACATAGTGATCGCCTGTGGATACAAATTTTATATTTTTGAATTATTTTTGTTGTTTGAAGGAAAACATTGACATAGAAAATTCTTATCTTTGTATCATAGAAACATGTTTCATTTGATTCATCCTTTTACTTCTTGATACTATCTAAATAAAACCCCCTATCTCAGAATACTATTTTGTCTTGATGGTTTATTTTAAGACTTGCACTTGCTATTTTATTCGAACGCATGCATTTTTGCAGCACTTGCACAAAAATAGACCATTTTGTATTACTGTTAGCAAAAACGTGTACAATTGTATATAAACGAAAACCCCAATTTTTATTACAATAAGACATTGGGCATATATGTGGATTAACACATGTTCCGATATTATACCAGGACCTGATGAAGATACTGTAATAAATATTTTTGGATATCATTTTATTTTCATTTCCTTATTTAATTATTAAAATTCAAAATATACATATGATTCAGGATTTTTTCGTCTTATTTTGGCAGTGACTAAGAGTGTTTTTTCTCTCACTGTTTTTAGCACTAAATACATTACGACTTAAATGAGATGCTATTGTGAATTCTATTGTGTTATGCAAGAATTACATACATATCAACCCTATAATTGAAACGTCAAATTTCAATGAATGCATGCATATATAAGCTCGAAAGTTTGAAGTATTTCGAATATAATTTTAGGAAGTAAATAAATATATTTCAAGGAAAATGAGAAGTATTATTTATGTGAAGAATTTATTAGATGCAATGTAAGATTAAAAGTAGGAGATATCTTACTACAATAATTTATTAAACACAAGTTGGCTGCAAAATAAAGCAAATATTCTATAAGTCAAATTAATAACATAAAAACTCATACGAAGATGGATGAGAAACGGAATTACCAATTCGACTCGGACTCGGAGACGAGTAGCCATAGCGACGAGACACGTGGTCAGTGTATCACTAGGCACATCAAGGCCAACCTGCTGCTCCTTTTCCTGTTGCTAGGCATCGTGGCTGGCGTTTCTATAGGCATCGGCGTACGCACTGCTTATCCGGATTTCAGTGACAGCGAGCGCAACCAAATGTATATAGGCTTTCCAGGTAAATAAACTATAATGGAATGCTTCATTTCGGGTTTGGGATATTTGAAATTTGTTATTTTTTACTTCATATTTTCTTAAAAGGTATCACGTAGATGGCATTATTCTATGTTTATATACTCGATGTATGCTCGAACTAATAAATATTCAACAATTTATGAAAAACCCGAAGAGCGACTCATTAGTGAAATTCATCTTTCCGATAAAGGCCTGGCCGTTCGACAAGTTTTATCGAGATTTGTCTTTGATAAACCATGTTTTACAATGCTTTTTCTGAATAGAAAATCATACGTTGAGTTGTTTTTCTAAATGGGTCCCTTATTGATTGAGTTACCTATTGGAAAATACAATCCAAAATAACCATGATCAAAAGGCTAATCATTTTAGTGTGCCTAAAGCCGCGTTCATCCGAAAATGACGCGCATAGCGCAAATGCGCAAAGGGGATTTATTGATTTTTTAAATACAACTGTGACTCTAAGTTTGTAAATAATTCTTGAATTGTTTTTATTATAATTCTTTATCATTTTATGATAATAATTGTATTATTATTGTATTATTACTTGTGTTTTGCTCTAAATTCGAGGTGGGTGAACTCGACTTTGAGAATTGAAACTAATCGTGTTATGGGTATATAAATTTCATTTCGGTTATGACGCGTGTTAACTTTTTCAGCAACACAAACAATAACATTTTTAATAAACTCTTTTTTAAAACTACAATTCAAGACAAAAAATGTCGAGTGTTAGTGGATGTTGGTTTCTCGGGGTATAACGCATACAATCCTCTGAAAACGGGGTTTTAGTTTGATATCTTAGATTATATTAAAATAGTAAGTCACGAGATTGTAGTCTGATAACTAAAAAAAATTTAGGGGGCATCTTTAAATAATTGAAAAAAAGCCAAGTGAAGGTCTCGAAACACATGTAAAAATTGCATGATTGATTTACTTTTATATTAGTATTAAATAATAGAGCCAAAATGTTTTTGCATAACAACATTTTAAATTGTATAATATAAAATGTACATGTAAAAAACATAAACTTTCAGAATTCGCTTGTTTGTATATGACCCCAAAGAAGCAATGTGATTTCATGCCAAATGCTATTTTGAAGTTAAGTTGTAAAAGACAAAAACTTTATTTTTACATTTGCATTAATTTTGGCAAGTGTTCAAGTATTAAAGTCGAAACACAAAATTTGTACTGTTTCAAATCTTTTCTAAAATATCAAAATGAAAGATAGTTGAGTCGATAACTCAATAGTTTCCAGAGCAATAATCAAGTTATAAAACACGAGATTTGTTTAATGAGTACATTTAAAATAAGTGAGCTGTTTATTTCCAGCTTGGATCAAATCATATGATATTTGCCATTTCTGATAGCCCGGGCAATATTGAGGGTGATATAATTGTCCTCGGACAATACTAATAATATAGATGGTGACTGTTCATTTGTCCGAAGGTTCATCTGTCCGAAGGTTCACCTGTCCGAAGGTTCATCTGTCCGAAGGTTCATCTGTCCGAAGGTTCATCTGTCCGAAGGTTCACTTGTCCGAATGTTACAAATAATTCCAAAAATGAAATAACCGAAATTATTATTTTTTTGACAATTATTTTTTTTTATGTTAAACGTTTTATTTGGATGCACTCAAACGCTAATTCACTAAGACGTCAGGTCGCACGTAACGTCATGTCACGGTGGATTCTATTCGTTTCTTTTATCCTGCTTGTCAAACTGATAGCTGAAAACGTAGAAGGATTAATCAAAATATGGTGTACATTTGTATGTTTTGAAAGCAGAAAGAGGATATTGTA
>LQRL01064902.1:29431-40124 GCA_001703475.1 Hydroides elegans | reverse complement strand
CAATTATGCCACTTGCGACCTAGAAATCCGGCGTGCGACCTGCTTTTTTCTACAGGTCGCACGGCTGCGACCTCGAATTTAAGTTAAGGTACAGCCCTGAGTATATAACAATTTTTTTTTCTCAAATTGTTCAATATGTTAGGACTTTCGTCGCACCGGAAGTAGTGGTTTACTGTTCACTCTGATACCAGTTTAATGTTTATAAAAATACAAAAAAAAAAAAATTGGATCGATTTTGGACCTTTGAAAAAGCTGATCCACGAAAAAACGCTTCCATGTGCAGTGAACCTCGGGTATAATGGCAAGGAGTGTACAGGGAGTGCGCATAATTGAATGAAACAGACAGGTCGCACTGAGCAAGTGACACATTCTCTTAATGGCATCTTAAAAGCTGGGGTGCTATCGATTCAGTGGCAGGCAAAACGAGACAGTGTGACATGATGGTGAGAGTGAACAAAAACATGAACCCCCCTCTTTCGTGTAACTGTAGCATTATGTGATTTATCTCGGTAAGACACTGTGTACATTGTAGTTTTTAGGCGGATTGGTGGGGCGGTTGAATAGAGAGGGAAGTGTGTTTGTTGGAAGGGGGATGTAGTTGGGTTGAGCTAAGGAGTCTGGCATCCTTTTCCACGGATATTGATACATGATCATCAAACACTGTTACCAGATGATTATTATACTCGAGTCTTAAAACCAATTATCGGCAATTCATAACTTACAGAATTTCTCGTGAAACTTTTTTAGGAGACAAATACTTCCTGTAATGAGTCGTCAGAAACGCTTTCCGATATTATATGTAACCCAGAACATGACATGTGCCTTGAAATCCAAACTGCGTATTTCATTAGGGAAAACTATGATAACATTCTACCGCCCAATATAAGAGGTGCCATTTCCACCAGCAATATCGATGTCCATATAAAAAATACCACGTGATTAATGCCAGAACGACTTGGCAATAAATGAGGATAAAGAAGCTTAGGGTTTTATAGCTGGTGGCCCTGATCAACCAAACGTGAGAGGGGCCGAAGGGCAAAGAGTCCTGACTGCTATTGATCACAATCGTGCATTACATACTCGCTCTCTCTATTTCGGCTGGTTTGAAAAAGAATAGGTTTTTGAATGCTTAAGTCACTGGGTGTTTGACAAACTTGATAAAAAATAGGGGGGGGGGGGGCGTTGATAACTTGAATAGGGTCGTTTGCTAGGAAGAATATGTTATCTTGCTCCATTATAACGGTTATTCAGTGAGTTGTATAGCAAAGTTGACCTAAAAATTTAACTTATCAATCATTCTGGGCGGTGGAAGGGGGGGGGATTGATTCGCTTCCATTGTATCATCTGAGTACCGTAAATCCACTCGATTTATCATGTTACTCTGTGCACCCTCACCAACCCCTCTCGATTCACATGTAACCTTTTTTTTTGTGGCGGAGCACATGTTTTGTTCCATTGTTACAGAGAGCGATGCGCCAAAAGGACAACCGAACTGGGATAGACAGTGCACCCTAACAAAAGATCTGTGCTAACCGTTGTTTTCCCTCTAGACTGCCCTGGGCATTTTCGGGCTTGGCGGGCGGGAGGATGAGGTTGTCTGTTCAAGGGATGCAACTAGCAGAAAAATTGTAAATAATGAGAAAGACAATGCAGTCGCCGCCTTAATGAAAAGGGAAGCGCAAAATAATGTGTGGAAATAGTTGATAGACTATGATGAGGCAGGGGTTTTGAGTTGAGTTTGATAGTCTGGCGAGTTTATATGGAATCGACTTGATTTTCATGGCTAATAACACATTTGAAAGACCCTTATCAAAACCCTGGCCTGACGGAAAGCAGTTTCAATGTAAAATTTGCTTTAAACGATTTATTCCATAAATGATCGGTCTACAAGTGTCATTCATCGTATTTTAAAAGCCCATGTTATATACCAATGATCACAATCCATGTTCCAAGCAAGTAAGCTGCTCACTCTACTCATTATAAAGGACTGCTTGACGTGATGAACTTTTTCCTCAGATAACTTCCTTAGAATATTTTTATCAAAATAAAGTGAGCCTTCACCATAATAGACTGTCATTTGCGGGGAAGAATGGCGCAAATGAGGGAGTGGGAAGGAAAGTGTCTGATAAAATCCGACGCAGTCAAAACAGTGCTTCAACTTTCTATTTTTGTCAAATGAAACACAAACATCATTGAGAGTCTCAATGAGACACCTTAAATGGGCCACACCATAGTAGAAAAGCAATGTAAGAGTATGAGGACCGGTATACTCTACATTGTCTATACATGTATAAACCGCGATGAGCAACAAAACAACATAACGATCAACTCAGTCTCCGATTTCTCTTAAATAAAGATGACTGGACTCTGTAGGAAATTTTGAATGACGTTTCCAACGCAAAAACGCGAACATAATTTCCTTAACGATCCCCTTTTCAATCATTTTGTATCATTCCAAAATGCAATTTTGCAAGGTACATTCAAGATAAAATTGAGTCCCAAGACGACAAGTTCGAACGTAATCTTGAACATTCAATGCCTTCATATATTCTTTATACAAAACTATATTCATGAATCACTCTTTTGCAGCGAGAACGGAGGAAGGGCTATGCACAAAATGATCGACAACCAAGCACCTACTAAATGGTTCCGCCTTGCTGCTTTCCCCCTACACATTATGAAAGGCAAATCATGGCCAGTCACGCAACTACACAGTGTGACTCAGGTCTCGGGTAACACAGGAAAACAAGACATTGTGACACGATTTTACCTTTATATGGATAAACTAAATAAGCATTTGACGTTTTATATGGACCATACCATTCTGAATTTTAAACAGGTGGCACCCAATTTACCCTTAAGCATACGGCCCTTGATATGGCCACACTTCTATAATGTTTCAGCCTCCGATTCGATTAAAAATTGCCATTCTAATCTATTGCTAGGCTTCTGAGCATGTATGGAGTATTTAACTTTTTATACTCATTTCTTACTCATTACAACAAAATCTCGATATTTTTTACCAAACAACTGTTACAGAGTTTCTTAATACAAATCTAAGCAGGTAAAGTTTGTTTCTTGAGGATTATAAGCCAAGACAGAGCTCGTTATATATATTTTACATGTCTTGTGACAAAATAGCTGCATCATTAATTCTTAGGTGTCTAATGGCGCTATTGTGTAGCTTTAAAATTAGATTCAACCGAACTAGCATAAAATAAGTAGCTTAGGGCAGTCGCCACAAGTAACCAACACATTTTGCGTCTAGCCATTCATTTACATTATTTTTAACCGTCGGGATGCAAGTATAAGAGTCATCAAAATGAACCCATCAATAATATGGTGCGCAAAAAAAAAACCCTCTTCCATAGTGGCACATAAAATGAGCAAATACTAATTTTGGTATTCAAGCCCCGTCTATTTTTTTTTTTTGAGTATTGGTTATAATGGAACCACACATCCGATCCCCAGAGGTACCGTTGATACCATCGATCGCTTTGTCCTTTCTCCCCTTGGGTAGAAAAAGATGGCTATGTACAGTAGAACCTCATTAAACCGAACACGGATGAACCTCTCAATCTGAACATATCTTAAAATCCCAAGCCATATATTTTCTTAATAAATATTATCGGATAAAACGAATATCAATTAAACCGAATAGTTTTCGCCGGTCCCGAGGTTTAAGGAGGTTCTACTGCATTGTAGATTCGAAAGAGGTTTAGGCAAGCATTCACCACTACACCACACACCACGACCACCAACTCGGAGTCCGAGGAGGGGGTGGGGGGCTCCTCGGTATCCACTCATAACTCAAGCCCAGTAAGTGATCCGAATTGATCATTAATCTTACTTTATAACATGAAGCTCTGGCCCGTAAAAGCTTGATGAGGTACATGGCTAAATGTTTTTCAGGATAAATGGTTTTGGATCAAGTTATAGAGACAAATGAATAAGCAAGAGTCTTAAGTTAATAGCCGGTCCATATCACGGAAGCACGAACGTCGCCTTGTAATCGATATATGAGGGTATTTTTTTTTTCGTTGGCTGTCCAGAAAGCGACGGTCCGAAATGACCACTCTAAGCCACTTGGGGATCATGTACCAGTAGTAATTCACTTTGTTGCCTTGATCTGTGTAAATTTGGCTTACGAGCCAAAATTACGGCTGTGGTGAATGCATAAACGAATGGTGAATATCATTGTTTTGAATCTTACTTTATTACTCTGCTTTTTGGTAGCATATATGTGTTTAAACACTCAGTTAACTGCATTTCAATAGTTTAGTTTGTGTTTATACGATCCGCGTTTCCTTGAATTAAGACTATAAATTCGGTATCTACTTGATGACATTCATCATGCCTTTCAGGACTTTTAACACATTCAATAATTGCAGCGAAATAGGAAAAACGTAAATTTACCATTAACCTTCAGAATAGATAGAGTCTACATGTTAATTCAAACTGGCCCGATCGTGAAAAACCACCACATTATCACAAACATCCCTCGATACTTCCATTCAACCTGATAGTGATACCTAATGTCCAAGTATGACAGTATTAATACGTTTACGCACTGGGAATAGAGAGCTATAGAGAATGAAGTCTCAGAAGATGAGAGAGTTTCAGTCGGAGGTAGAAGAATAAGCAATTTGAGGTACGCAGACGACACAGCGATAACAGCAGAAAATGAGAATGAGCTACAAATACTGGCCGAAAAGGGTAAATTAAGAGGGAAAGGATTTTGGCATGAAGATTAACATAAAAAAGACAAAGACCATGGTAGTAAGCAGAAAAAGCGAAATACCCAAAGTTAAAATCCATCTAGATGGCCAGGAGGTTGAACAAGTCAGCAATTTTGTCTACTTGGGCGAGTTGATTACCGAAAACGGAAAGAGTGAAGAGGAGATCCACAGAAGAATAGAAATCGCGAGAAAGTCATTCAGCAAAATGCCAACGATAATGACGAATCCTAAGATATCTATACCAGCAAGACTAAGATTCATCAAATGCTATGTCTGGTCAGCATTGCTGTATGGAGTCGAGACGTGGACCATCAGCAAAATGTCACAGCAGCGCCTGGAAGCATTCGAAATGTGGACCATGAGGCGCATGCTGAGAATAAGCTGGACAAGACGCATCACGAACGAGGAAGTGATTCGTATCGCAGGTACCACAAGGTCGCTGTTTGAAACGGTAAAGAAGAGACAGCTGTCATTTTTTGGACATGTCATGCGACATGATTCCCTGCAAAGAGATCTACTGGAGGGCATGATCGAGGGCAAGCGCGGAAGAGGGAGGCCAAGACTGCAATGGAGTGACAACATCACCCAATGGACGGGTCTCACCTTCGAGAAGGCCAAGCGTACCGCCCAAGAGCGAAAGAGATGGAGGTTCGTGACCGGCAACGCCAATCGGCACGCCACTTGGTAAGGTAAGGTACGCACTGGGGCTTTTTATTTTGAGTACTTTTCACAGCTTAAGTCTGGACTAGATTTCAATGTTTTCAACGATTTCAAAAATTGCCCCTTAGCGTTTAATCAAAGACCTCATCGTTACCAGCAGGGTGACCAGTCTCCAGTCAGTATCGAATTCCCTGATTTTTTCCTGATTTTTTTCCCTGATTCAAGATGGATACTGGCCCATTCTATCATGGCATTCAATAACAAACCATACTTATATAAGGTTGCACATAAGGTTTTTTACCTTCGCAAATTTGGCGAAGGACTTTCAATTCACCTTCGCCAAACTCTATTTACCTGTGCCAAACTGGTGAAGTACACGAAATCATTATCACCTTCAGCTTTTCCTTGTTTATATTGTATCGTTATATAATAAATGTGACCAATATATCTCAGGGCTTGTCCACAACCGATATTTGACGCTCGCACAAGTTAGTCGCCCAACTATGTCATGTCCATACCAGATTTCATGGGTTCACTTATGCTATAGCATTACATATTTATCCAACTGATCCTAAGGCGCGACCTTAAATTCTTGGGGAAATTTATCACGAAATACATTAACAGAGTATGTAAGTTTATTAATCGGCCCTTTGTTAGTAAAGAATACATAAATGTTTTGTATAATGATACCAACTGGTATGGAATAAAATTTCAGAGGGCAGACAATTACACATCTTACTAATACATGTATGTGTAATCGCAACGGATATACATGTATGCGGGTGGTACATGGGTCGAATACATGATGAAACTTGAAATTTTAATTTTGGTAACAAAGTCAAAGTTTATGCTAATCAATCGAGCGCCATAGGCACGAGCAAAAAAATTACGCTTTAAAGGGATACATGTATTTGAACAAATAAGGGTATGAATTTTACCAAACATTTACCTAATACCTTCGCTAGTTTGGCGATGGTGTTTCAATTCACTTTCGCCAAAGGGATTTTACCTTCGCCATTGGCGAAATGCGAAGGCTTATATGCAGTCCTGCTCTATGTTGTTGATATTCGAGCGCCTAATACCCGAGAAAATAACTTTTGTTGCTAAGAGTATGCGAGCGCCGAAGGCGCGAGCGAATTTTTTCCGGGAAATACTACAAAATAACAAATAAATACTGTAACGAAATTCCCTGATTTTTTCCCTGATTCAAAATGAAATCCCCTGATTTTTCCCTGATTTTCTCCAAAAAGGTACATTTTCCCTGACTTTCCCTGATTCTCCCTTATTTTCCCTGACGCTGGTCACCCTCTACCATCATAATGTGTAAGGGCAGGGTGTCCTGAAAGGGGTATACACAACCCAAAAAATGCGAACACATTAAAGTTATTTCTGAACTCATAACATACCTCATGATCCAGACGGGGTCATCTTCCTTTTTGTTGCTCCCTGAACTGGCTGGTGAGTGAAGCACCGGGTTCTTTTTATGCTGCAATGCGCTTTGGATATCCTAAAGAAATACGAACAGATAAGTAAATCAAATGATGAAAAGACACGTTCCAAATGCGTTCGGATTTTGTTCCCAATGCGTTCGGATTTTGTTTAAACTTGCTGTTTATTTATATATAGAAGTATTCGTTGTGTTCATTCATAGTCATAAAACCAATACTAGATTTTGACAACAAAGCCCTACCTTAATAGCGAGATCCAACGCCTTCTTTCGTTCGGCAATAGCATGCTGCTTGAGTGGCGAGGCCTCGTGCGACGACGAATCACTTCGGTTGAAGAAATCGCGCACATTGGCATCGCTATTTCCGTTTCCGGTCGCAGGAGCGGCCATGACCTTGTTGTTAGCGACAGTGGCGCCACCACCGTTATTTCTTTGCGATGATGATGTCGCCAATCGGGTATGGCGCGACGAGGGCGGTTCGGGTGCAAGAATATCCTCGGCGTCACTGGTTTGATTGCTGGATAATCCGTCTTCAACGGCGGGCATGCCACTACCCCCTGAGCGCCCGTCATCCGACAATACGCTGTCGATTTCGGTGCTATCACATTCGGTGTTCTCCGGCGATAAGGAGACATTTTTGCGCTCGCCAACGACGGATAAACGATCGATGCCGCCGTTGATTGGAATTGGAGTCGATAATTCATCGTGCACTTTGGTGGCTAAATCGTTTTGGTTTTGAGGGGAATTTTGGTAGAAATTGTCAGGGGTACCTTCTCTACTACTGACAGGGAAACGATTATCATTATTCAGAGTTTGTTTAGATGGCATTGAAGAACCGTCCTGTTGGTGCGCTAAGGGGTCCCCGGATTCCGAACACGCTAAGCGCATACCGACATAGTCCTTGTTTTGAACTCGTGCGTATTTCACGTAATCGTATTCGTTTTCCACTTCCATGCTTTTGTTTAAGGCCTTCGCTTCTTCAGCTTGTTTCATTAAAGAATTAAGATCGTTCGACTTATTTTCAAATGCTTTATGTGCATCATCAGATAATTGTTGACTCATATTAGGCTTTTCAGGACTCAAACCTCTTACCGCTTCCACAATACGATCATCAAGTTGCTTGTTTTCAATTTTGCTTTTTGAGGGTTCCTGTGGTTGTGAGCTTTTAGGATTATACTTGGGGGCGTTGTGCGATTTCTTCATTCGCATATCCAGCTCTGTCGTATCCAACTCTCTTTCCGAACTCGAACTATCCCTATACGCTTCAGATTGCCGAACAGAAAACCCTTGTGCTAGACCGGGTGATACACGGGGCTTTCGCGGAGCTACCGCTTTTTTGCTCATGTTATTATTTTCTTTGCGCTGGACCCCAGTAGAATCCTCTGTGGCTGGCTGATTCACGTCCAAACGCTTTAACGACTCTTCTGGCGGGTTCACCTTAGCGGTGTTACTAGCAATGATGTTCCTGAGATCAGCCTTAGTGCTGTCGTCAACAGCTCCAAAGCTAGCTAGCACTTGCGCTTCCAGAGCGGCGGTACTTTTTTCAAAGTTCGTTTCATCGCAAGAAGCCGTAGACTGACCAGTATATCGTTCAGCATCGCTACTTGCTCCACTACTTTGCAGTGTCATCTTCTGAAAAGTACCATTGATATAATGTCGGTCATTGCATTTTTTGCTGTTGTTAGTGTGTTTGAATTTCATCCCATCACCAATATGATTAGATGCTAAGCTGGGAGAGGTTAGTGCGGATTTGAAAGCAGTGGGAATGTTAGTAGAAAGAGGTGCATTAGCAGGATTATTTTGACGCTTTAAGGTGCTGATTTCATTGGAGGAATCAAAGTGAAAATCATCGTTACTCTCACACTCCCCACCACCAACACTTGGTCGCCTCTTCACTGAATCAATACTCTCTCTTTTCGTTACATCGTTTTCAAACTCACGCTTATACACTTGATCTTCAATTTCAGAAATAAAATCATGCAAGGGCGAGTCGCTACTCTCGGATATACTATCTTTCAAAGAACTGGGTTCCAGTTGATTAGAAACCGGGTCAAGATCATAATCAGGGTCATCCAGAACAAAGTTCTGAAAGGAGATACTACTAACATCACTAGCTCTACAGCTGTCACCATCATAATTTACCTCCAGACTCAGATTATCGTCATCATCATCACCCTCCAAATTGTCATTAATCTTATCCAATTCGCTTTTTATTCTTGGTCTCGGAATTGCCTGATTTGATAGTCCAATAGCATTTTCCGCCTCCATTCCATCATAAAACTCGTTTTTAGCTGTAGGAACTGCTATTTCGCCAACTTGCAGGGAAACGTTATCATCGTCACAATCCATTGTTAGATGTTCTTAACGGGGTCAGTGAATAACCTACCAACACAAATAGACATTAAAAAAATGAACTATTGATTAATTATGTGATAAATTAATCCCATCGGTCTAAACATCACAAGAACTTAATGAACATTACTGACAAATGAATACATGGTTTATTTGAAGAAATAATGCCCCTTTAAATGCAAACTTCTTAAACGTACTTCAGGTAGAGAAGAGATCATCAAGTTTTCAGATTTCAGACTCTGGCCTATCCCCTCGTACTATCATTCGTACAGGGAGGTCACAAAACAAATATGGCGCACCACTATGGAACCCTATGAATACTTATACCTTGCAAATGAATGGAATCGGTCAATTTGGTTCGATAAAGATATCACCAATCGGCCACTTTGGTTCAGCCTTCATATAGATAGAGCTACAGCTTTATCTTTATGCACAAAGAAGTATTTATGAAACACGAACAGGCCCGAATCTCACTAATAAGAAGAGGTATAGAATTCTGGGTGAAAATAACCTATTTCGTCAATTATATTTACATCTGGCTGGATTAATTCTTTCTTTTTATAAATATATAAATAATATATATAAATCGATATTAAAATATAGGCTAAATTCGTCAACGGAAATTGACCGAATTGAGGAATTCGGCCGAAACCAACAACGGTTGAAAGGGTACACCTGTGACCCTAAGTTGAAACACATTTTTAGCAAAATTTCAATTTACTCTTTTATTAAGTTTCCAATCGAATTGAAATTTTTGGAGACGAAAGCTATGCCGAACTGTAATATATCATGTTAATGGTTGAATTACTCAATGCTTGTGAATAGAAATATTCACTTTTAAGAAGACGTTTCAACTTAGGCACATTGTGCCTAATTTGAAACACTTTTATTTATTGTGCCTTATTTGGAACAGTTCACAAACAAATTTCATATTTTGTTTACATCTACCTAAAGTGATGTTGTTCCTCTCTTTGATAATTTATTTAATATGCTTACATGATCATTTAACAATATTTAATCTTAATACAAAATTTATTTAGTTTTACTGTGCTTCTAAGTAAACGCAAAATAATCAAGACATACATCAAAAAGTTTTTTCTTTCTTTAAAACGGAATATGCATGAACAAGTCATCAATTCATAATTTATATTCATAAATTGTATTTTTTACAATTTGTATTAGATATTTTCAGATCAATTTGGCCTAATTTTGATGATCTAGAGCGACTTTATTAAAAAATGTTTCAAATTAGGACCTGTTTCAAATTAGGCACATAGGTGTACATATGTACATAGATAGAACATATATATACATCCCTACAGTGTGCAACATAAGCCATAGACCGATAGACAATTCTATGCGAAAATGGCTCGGTCTATGTGATCCATAATTCGTATAGACCGGTGTCTATGCGATAGTTTGCCTTTTTTTTTTCTTTTTTTTTCGTATTATTCTTCATAACGTTATTTTTGTAGTCAACATGATCATATACGGG
>LQRL01064902.1:9013-29421 GCA_001703475.1 Hydroides elegans | reverse complement strand
GGTGTCCGTCCGTCTGTCCGTCCGTCCGTCTGTCCGTCATCGATTCTTTTCCAGGCTGTATCTTTGTAACGAATGGTCGTAGAGACCTGGGAATAGGCTCCAATGAAAGGTCTTGGTCTGTATGTGCCTTTTGAAAGTTTTGACCAGATTCGGCCATCGGAAATGGCCGAATTTGGCCAAAATGTCCAAAATAGCGGTTTTTCGGAACATGAGCTTTTCCAGGCTGTTTCTTTGCAACGGATGGTCGTAGAGACCTGGGAATAGGCTCATATGAAAATTCTTGGCCTGTAGATGTGCCTTTTGAAAGTTTTGGCCAATTTGGGCCACCAGAAATGGCCGAATTTGGCCAAAATGTCCAAAATAGCGGTTTTTCGGAACATGAGCTTTTCCAGGCTGTTTCTTTGCAACGGATGGTCGAAGAGATCTGGGAATAGGCTCATATGAAAGGTCTTGGCCTGTAGATGTGCCTTTTGACAGTTGCGGCGGAACAACTTTAGAATTCCCCACACATTTACGCGCAAGAATATAGAAAGTTTGAGGACTATTTTTGAAATATGAGTTTAGTATAAAATAGCATGGTCGACATGTAGACAGGTAGACAGGTAGACAGGTGGGAACTATGAAGGTTATTGAGTTGTGCCATTAAAATGTTTAAGGATATAAAATATTCACGGAGATGATGCGATTTATGTGGGAGACGGGTAGACAGGTAGACAGGTCGACAGGTAGCCAGATGAGAAATATGAAGGTTATTGATATGAAACTTAAAAATGTTTATGGATATAAAGAATGCACGGAGATTATACTATTTATGTGGGAGACGGGTCGACAGGTCGACAGGTAGACAGGTACACAGGTTTACAGGTAGCCATGTGAGAACTATGAAGGTTCTTGATATGCGCCATAACGATGTAAATGGATATAAAATATTCACGAAGATAATGCTGTCTACTTATAAAAAGGTTGACAGGTCGACAGGCAGACAGGTAATTATCATAGCGCATATATTATAACACCCTTCATTATTAGTAAAGAGAAATTCCAATGTGCTGTTACCTGTCGACCTGTCTACCTTTCGACCTGTCTACCTGTCGACCTGTCTATCAAACATGAAACTTTGATAGGGCCGTATCACCCCCTTTTTGTGAACTATTTTTTACTGTGTGGGGAATTCTAAATCTTAGCCGTTGCGGCCACCGGAGGTTGGCCAAAATTGCCCAAAAGCTTTGAATTCCCAAAACACGGGCATATACGAGATAGTCAATACCCCTTCGAATTGGGGGGCGGTTGGGGCCTTTTCGTGTTTCACAAATACTTCCTTGTAATCATATATTTTTATTTTTCACGTCTATGAATAATATTGATGTTGACAAATAAAATAATTAAGTATCTGAATACCATGAACGTTCATTTTTAATAGCAACAAAAATTGGCTTGTTATGTATCCGGTAACGATGGGTCGGGGCCCCGAAACCCCGGGGCCCCGTCGATGAAAGTTCAGCCCCAGGGCGAAATTTAAGCCCGGGGCCTGGTCGCCCTTAATGACCTTTACTTTTAACAACAGAAAAGAGGCTCAAGTTAATCAAAATCATGCAAATATTAAACAAAAATATATAAATTATTCAAATTTGACCTGTTTATACATCTCTGTATGCAGTGATATGAGATACTGTGTTTTCCATGAATTCACAATTCTGATCTTGCAAAGAAATCTTATTAAATTTAAAAATAGTTTGTCAAGGCTCGATGTAACATTAATAGACGGGGGATCGACGGGGCCCCGTGGCGGGGCGGGGTTTGAGTCACGGGGCCCCGGGGCCAAAAATCTGGCCCCGACCCATCCCTAGTATCCGGTCTAAACAAATTTGCCTCGGTCTATGCGAAATTCAAATCGCATAGACCGATGTCTATAAGCTCAACAATTTCTGTGTTGCACACTGTCCCTATCAACCTTTATTCACCGGTTTTGAGAACAGGTCACCGGGTTTAGACAAACAGGTCCCTTTTGAGCTCATGCCATAGTCATGGTTCGAAAAAGCTATTTGTTTTGCAACCTTTGTCCAACTCGCCGCCTGAAATTTGGTCAAAACTGTCAAAAGGCACGTATACATGGCGATATTATGCGTTTGAGCCTCTAACAAAGAACCTTCAACCCTTCGTTCAAACACTCTTATCATTACAAGCTAGTGGTGATGGACAGAAAGACGAACGGAAGGACAGACGGTCACCCAAAATCCAAACCCGTTGCACCCAACCTTTCGGGTCGGGACCTAAAACGACATTCAGATATACGTATTCGATAATTCCATCGCAGCAAACGCACAACCCATAAAGATATATCATCATAAAAGTATATGACACCGATTCACTTACCAACTACCTATTTATATGAAAAATATACAAGAAATCAAAAATTATGAATTCACTGCCATCTTGACACTTCCTATAATCTACAGTTCTAAATAAAACAATATTTTACACAGTCACTATTTGAAAGTCATTATAAACCAGTGCAAAATAATTTCATATTTTATAATTTTAATGCATTTTTTGTATCTTTTTGGGGAAAGCAAATGTATAATTATTATTTTATTGTTTTAATAAGTAAAGAGATTAAAACTTTATTATATTCTTAAAGATTGTATGACTAGTGAGCTGTCCAGTTCTTTGTTTTGACTTCACTAAAATGGGAACCAGCAGACCGCCATTACCTTGTACACCTAATGTTATTTTCCATTTAAAATTCACACCTATTTCCAGTAATTGCACAGGAATGTCATCAACAATAAAACATTATTTGTCAAACACTTTATCCCAAATCACAATGTGGTTTATAAGGCCTCGCTGAACCATCTTTATTTAGAGAGAAAATGGGCATTAGATTTTGGCTTTTACATAAGGAAAATGCCTGGGTGTACAAAGTAATGGCCGTCAGGTCCAAATCTGGTTCCCATTCTTACTAGGTCAAAACAAAGAGTTGGCAATGTCCAACGAAAGAAGAGCACTCCACGACGTGTTCTTCAAAAAAGGTGTTCATTTTCAAAATTTGAAATATCTACAAACTTTAAAAATAATAAGCTACTAAAATTTAAGGAACACCGTTTATTTTTTTCGTTTTTGCGAATTCAATAAAAAAGATATTTGTGATGAGTATCATAAAGGGATAAAATCAAAACGCGACACATTTGTTTTCTCCGATGAATCACGGACTATTACAATGATCCCGAAAGATAATTAGAAGTTGGTTTCATATACCTCATTTTGGCAAGAAACGAATTAATTTGCAGCTAAAACTGGTGAAATATCATTCCTTTGATATGAATCTTTATTCTCTCGAAACAAGTTCAATATATGGAACTAATTTCTTTAAATACAATTAAAAGGAAATTTTCATTTTTGGTTTGTTCTGTGAAAATGCCAGCAAAGAAGATATGCCGGCATCATGCATATTCACAGAACATAACACTGGGTACTCCTGGCTGTTATGTATGATTATTTTTTATCACAAGGTATTCCTCTTGTTATTTTAGCTAACAAGATGAGCGCACTGATCTGATCCATCTTCCAAATAGGAACACATTGTTTGGGCAGAATGATCTCATTGGATAAAAATGTGTTTTGAGTGTATGGACTACACTTTAGACCAACGACCATTGAAATTGTGCGAATTACACAATCAACCCAACTTAGGTGGTTGACATCTACCTAAGATGATTGACCATTAAGCGTCCTTTATTTTTTGAATATGTTCTCTTTTTTTCTTGTCAAGCAAAATGCTTTTTGTAGTCTGGTGAACCGATGTTCTCAACTTTCCCTGATAAACGTTTTCATTAAATGATGTTCTATCTAATGAGTTGAACCTAATACTAACCAAACTCATTGCGTTGCTCAATTCATTTGGCGAGTAATTTTGTTGTGACGTAGGTCGGTCCGAGACAATAAATGTAAACGTCATTAGAGGGGTCTAGGAGAAAAAAAATGTTAAACTACAAATATATGTTTGGAATACGTTGAACCATCAAGGAGAGATATAAATAACATCGCACTAATAGCAATATTCATCTGCATTAGGTGGTTGATTTAAAGTGGTTTCTTAAGTTCAAATGCATCTTTTGCACAACCTCTTGAATTTGTTTGATCAGCGTGTGTAAATATTACCTGGAATGTTTCGATAGATATAGTTATTATATATACATAATCCATACATTTCATATAGGTTCGTTATATAAACTAATAATGCTCCGCTCCTGCCTATTTTGTGTAGGATAGATAGCAATGATTATATTAAAAACATTCAAATACTATATAAATATGCGGAATACTATCATTTGCACTTCAACGAGGTTCAAGCATCCATTAATGGTGGTCGTCTCAAGTCTGCAATCTATATTTAATTGATATTCAATGTAATACTGCTTTTAACTGACAAATTGGTAAACACGTACATTTATTGAGTTATTGTATGTATTTCAATCCAGCATCCAACCCATTGAATTTGAGATTGTTTGATTGATTACATTTCTAACTCACAAATTCTTCTATTATGTCTTTTCAGAAAGTTAGACTTTGAGTATTTAAGGACTGTTTTGGACGTTTACCTATATATTTACTAACAATTGGGTGTAGAGACGCATTAATATTATTTAAATATGCCGATGCAAAGATGTATATAAACATCGTAATTGACATATCTAGCTGCTTTATCACCTCCACATGAAACTTCAGGGAAAATGGAAAAGTCAATTAAACAAACAATTTTTATAACGAGGTTAAAGCATCCATTAATGGCGGTCGTCTCAAGTCTGCAATCTATATTTAATTGATATTCAATGTAATACTGCTCTTAACTGACTAATTAGTAAGCAAGTACATTTATTGAGTTATTGTATGTATTTCAATCTAGCATCCAACCAATTAAATTTGAGGTTGTTTGATTGATTACATTTCTAACTCACAAATTCTTCTATTATGTCTTTTCAGAAAGTTAGACTTTGTGTATATTAGGAGTGTTTTGGACGTTTACCTATATATTTACTAACAATTGGGTGTAGAGACACATTAATATTATTTAAATGTGCCGATGCAAAGATGTATCCAAACATCGTAATTGACGTATCTAGCTGCTTTATTACCTCCACATGAAACTTCAGGGAAAATGGAAAAGTCAATTAAACAAACAATTTTTATAAATTGCTGCTTAAAAATCTCCGATATTATATTTGAAAGTATCATGATAATAACGATTACCTCTTTGCACATTGAAACGAGCATGTAAGTAATTCTTGTCTACATAATTTTTAATTATTGGCCTACTATACTTCTTGTAGTAGTTGTGCCGAAGTAAAAGGTTAAATTGTGTCTTAATAAATTCTTGTGTAATTTTACAGGGATTCTAAGTTTTTTAATCAAGTTTACATATCAAATACTGAGTTAATTACACCCCTGTTTTTTTTCTAGCCGGTGACCCGAGACAAGTAAATATCAAGTTTTTTAGGCAACGCTCTAATGCCGGGTATTTTCACTAAAAGTTTTTCTTTTTTACTTAATCTTTAATGCAAGCTGTAGTTTTACAGATCATTGCCGAAAGAGCGGATCATGCGTATTAAATCATACTTGTAGCTAAATGCATTCAATCTAAGTTATTGTTAATATTCAACAAACATATTTTGCGGGCTTATGCATAAATGTGACTTGTTTTGCCACTCATGTGCTGAACTATTTCGTAAAATTTGATGTGTAGTCGTATATGTTAGTAATGCGTTCTACTAGTTAGTTTTTACAATATTCGTGATTAAAAATAATCTAAGTCAAAAGTCCTGAAAAAGCGTGAAATCATACTTATGCCTTTATTCACTATTTACAAAAATTATAGAGCTATTTTGATATATTTATATAATATAGCAGTCTCCCAATCCCTGTGTTGAAATTTTCAATCAATTAGTGTAGGGATAAGGACGTTTTATAAGTACTTTTTACGAGAGGATGACTCCTGAGATAATTTATAGAGTTTTTAGCTTGTTGTATCTCCACTGGGTGATGGTGATTTAAGATAGGACAACCAACACATTCTCGACATGATTAAAATCGCGAGGCAAAGCCAAGAGAATGTTGCCAAGTCCCCGAGAGAAAAGCTTGTTATCGAATATATCTCAGGGCGTTATTGTTCTTGAGATTTGTTATTGTTCTTTGATTCCAGTTATTGGTATCAGCAGTGAAGTTATGCCGAAAACCCCATTGTGGACGGGATTGTATAAGACCATTAATAAAATAAGAAGATATAGGCTCTATTTGAATCGAGAGAACAATTGAGCTATGGGATATTGGGCCTTGTTTTGTTTTGTTATTATGATTGAAATGAATTTGTGAGTATATGTTAGCCAACGAGTTAGAGAGACTGGAACGTTTAACGGTTGCTCATGCGTATGCACTATAAGAAGTGAATAGAACTGCATAAGAATTCTCCATATAAACGTATTTTGCTTTACATTTAAATTATATAATAATATAAATCAAAATATTTTAGTCGTTTGATAAAATATTCATAGCCAATTTTCGAGACTCCTTAAATAAATGTCTGATCAATAAAGGTTGATAATAAATACTGAATGAATACTAATAAATACTGAAATACTAAATACAAATAAATACTGAAAAAATGATTTTATGTGTTAATTTTTTGTATGCGTATTATATAACATATGCGTAATAAAATAATTCCCATGGCAGAACAATGTTTCCACTAAATGTCTCTAGTGTTCCGTCTACACTCCAATCGCTACTAGCAACGAGTGACGAGTAATATTTTGGTTTGTTTATTTTATATCGTAAGTCCACAATGCGCAAGATGACTTCATTTGTTCACTACTCGTAGCAAGCAAATAATGTTGGCCAATGTGTCTCATCAGTTAAAAACATTATCTTTGGTATCGTCGCCCTATTAGGAGACATAATCTTATGTAATATTGGCAAACGAATTCAACACTATCATTTATAGAATTGAATTTGATTTCGTATTAAAATAATCTAAAACTGCACTTGAATATAGTTATTCTATTGTGGGCACATTCTTCATAAAACATAGCTCGTAGGCTGCAATATGTTTTACAGTTTTAACACGGGGTGCTGAGTGCTGACCCTGGAGTCGACCCCGATATTCCTTTTGAGCCGATTAATTGTGACAAAAACGGACAATACTCAATTAAAAATGTGTAAAAAATTGGCCCGTAAATCATACACATGTCAAAGCGTTAAAATCAAGAAAAAAAATCCCGGATATTTTGTTATTTTTTATGCTTTTACAATATACATTACCAATTTCCATCAAATTTGGCAAAAAGCCGGTTTGTAGAATGCCAATTTATTGCATAAGAATAATAAAAATGGTAGAAATATTAAGGTTTGAAAATATGATATGCCTTGTGTTTAGACACTAGCATCTATTGTTATCGAATGTGAATGAATGATTTTATCAACATGCTCGTTAATTTTTGTAAAGCATGTCACCTTTTATCACATAAAAACTATAATTTTATGCTTTAACACGAGCCCTTCTTTACTATGAACATTATCGACGCAGTGGTTGATCACATAAGACAAAACTAAAAAAAAAACTAAACAACCTAATGTCGTAGCACGTTTTGAGTTCATTTTGTATAAATCATACATTTCTTCAATTTTTACTGAAAAAGGTTAAAATGTTATTCAGGTTCTGCAAATATTTTTGCTATTCGTTATGTGCTATCATATAATTCATTTTTTATATACATGTAATCTGTATTTTTTGTTTGATTTGTAATGTTTTTGTTAATAAAAAGTTGCATTAAACAATCATTCACCAAACTTATTGCAATATAACACATGTATTTACCAAGTAAATTGCACACATTTGCTGGATTAATTATTCACATGACTAAGATTGATCAATAAGTCTTCTATTATAGAATTGGTTAGATTTTTTATCATGCTCTAGATGTTTATTTTTGCATTAAGTAAACTTATATATTGAACTAGATCATCAATGAAGCATGA
The DNA here is from genome assembly GCA_001703475.1 of Hydroides elegans. Taxonomy (NCBI): domain Eukaryota; kingdom Metazoa; phylum Annelida; class Polychaeta; order Sabellida; family Serpulidae; genus Hydroides; species Hydroides elegans. The sequence goes on along the minus strand of LQRL01064902.1, from coordinate 21,393 downwards.
TTCTATGTATATGCGTTTTTAAATCTAGAAAAAGGTGTTAACTTATTGTTTCTTGATGTAATAATTGGTTAATTAAAGAGTCATTGAGCGTGTATAGAGAGATAATGTCTGTTAATTCAAATTGAATGCGGTTAATCATTTTACAAAATTTTATCAAATGGTCGTTTGGAGTTGGGTGCTTATAGATACATGTATGGAACAAATTTTGAAGGCTAGATTTCTTAAATTTAATGTAATCCTCCATAAATTGCCCTTCCCGAATCACACCTTTCACAGATTACATTCCTACTATTTCAGTCATTATCATACTTAAACACAATTTCATGCAGGATACATAAATATTATGTTTTTTTTTGAAATTACACTAAGGATATTCAGTTTTAACATTTCCATTTTATCCAGAAATATGTACAGTTGTATAAAAAATTCTCTCAAATAACCCTTTTTACTAGTTATATTTGTTGTTCCTAATTATTCTCTGAAGAATGCCTTTCAGAAATTCCAAAAATATCTTTCCCCTTTCAAGGCATTGTTGGATCTTTAAGACTCCACTAAGGAATTTCAGTTTGAACATTTTCATTTTATCAAAAAATATGTACAGTCTCTCGCAAAATATTTCGTTTTGTTTTCGCTAATTTACTTGCCACGTGCGAGTTATCTCGGTTTTCGCTCACGCTCTAGCTCTCATCTCAGTGCGCTCCCTATGCTCTACGAGCATATCCCTCTATATTGTATTAAATTCTACAAGCAAGTAAAATAACATCATGTACTATCAATTTACATGACGGTCTACAGTTATTATGAATTAAGCTCATTCATTTTAAAGCTTCACATGAATTCAGGAACATTTATAACTTAACGCGTAATGTTATCAGATCAGCGGGGTTTAATATCTATTTATAATTTTCCAACGTTTTTGCCGACATTTTTTGTGCTTGTTTTAGCTTGACAAGAGGTGTTGATATTACGTTTTATGTTGTTCTACTTGTATTGTCACTGTTTTTATAATGTCAGTCCTGTGATAGTTTTTCTTAGAAATAAAAAGCTGTATTTAAAAAGTTTCCCACTAGACCAAGGTATGGAATGTGATTTTATGAACTAAGAGGACTATACACGCATAATTCATCCTTATATTATCAAATAATCTGTTTTTTTTAATCTCTTTCTCTATGTGAATATGTTCGGATTTATTGAACCTGTCGTTTTTTAACCGAACTAGATAATCATTAAGACGAGATCCCTTGTATACCTCTGCTTATATCAAGAAAATTCACCCTCTTGTTAACCTTTATTCATTTACCTGAGTTATGAGTCATTTTGACCCTTTTATATATATATATTTTTTAAAGTTGAAAATAAATAACAAATGTTTGGTAAGCTATATATAGCGAAAATATGGTTGGAATGGTCGGTTTTGGGTAGTTTTTGTCGATGTTAAAAGGGAAGAAGCGCGGAACTGTAGATGTTATTATGTTGTTGATTTCCAATTCTTTTATTGAAATTTTCGAAAACAATAACCAGTTACAAATTTAATGCAATCTACATAAAGATGTGTATATTTCAAAAGGCAACTAGCATTATTATTTTTGCTTGTTTTGTTTAGTAGGAATGGAAGTGACATTGAATAATGTTTACACAAATCTCTAAAAACTACCTGTTAGTTTTATATGTTTATCTAAAGATTATATTCTAATAGAAATCCGACCACGTATCGTGCTTTATTTTCAGGTTGAGGACCTTTTTCGCGTTTTCTATCTCTATCAGAGTATCAAAAGACAAAACTTAAAATACTGTAGTTACCGGGATAACTCGGGCACCAGCGTCACTGCCTGGTGCGCAAAGTCATACCGGAAGTCTTCCTTAAATTGGGGGAGTGTTGGGGCGGGAAACAGAGACCGATATCTAGTCGGATTTTTATTAGAATATAATATTTAGATAAACATATAAAACTTACAGGAAGTTTTTAAAGGTTTATCCTAAAGTCTTATGATATTCTACTAAGAAATCCTCGCAAGTGCCGTGCTTGATCACTAAAGGCAAGGTGGAAATTTTGACCTCGAACTCAAAGCAACTTGAGACCAAAAACATACACATATTACCTTAAAGCTCATTTATTCAGGATCAACAAACACAGAACAAAAACAAACGTTTTTTCTAAGATACATAGTATACACCAAGACAAGGCACTATAATATTATCTAGCTGTTCCATGTAGGCTGTGGTTACCACTGCCACACACGGCAATGGCAACCACAGATGGTATGCAGCTAGTCGTGGAGTCAGATACATACCCCTTTTTTCTAAAAGGATGCAACCAAACATGGCCACGACAGAAATAAAATATTCACGAGTGGTGTGCACACCATTAATGGCGACGAGCCTTGAGCATTACATAGTAGCGACTATTCACTACAGTACCCTGAGCAGCTAATAAATGCAAAGTTCATCAAAACTGACTTTCTTGTAAACAATACTGGAAACTAACATGACTAACGCTGCAGAACCGAATCAGTAAAATCAGTGTAAAGTTTATACAAAAACAAATCGGTAAAAAAAGTTACATGCAAGTTTAACGTATAGATATAGCTAATACGAATTGTAAACCATTATTCAATTAAAATGTGCAAGCATCAGGTATTTAATGATTGAGACCATATAATCAGTAACAAAACAGTCTCGGAGAAGCACCAAATACACACATCTTTTTAACGTTGACTGCGATAAGGCGACTGGTGACAACGGAAACTTTAAAGACAGATCCTCCCCATATTTCTAGGGGCTAGATAAAAAAGATTAAATAATCCCGAAAGTTCGAAAGAGTTCGGATGGTAACCACTCGAAAGAGTTGCCGTGGAGTGGATGCAATGGTGTTGATGGCCTCCACTCTTGTGGTGACTGTCCCATCGCATGAACGGCTGACTGATTATTTCTTTTTGGCTTTCTTCTACGGAAAAAGAAAGACAATCGTTAGAAAATCGCACCAACCGTCACAAAACCATCCAACCTCGATAACACTGTTACAAAATCTGTGGAGTAATCAGTCAGATAGTACTTAATGAAGGCGCTAGGAGAAGTCAAAGTTCCCACGCTCAGTATCTCGTCTAAGGAACTTGACTCAATGACGCGTAATGACGTGGCTACGCTACGTACAGAATGGGGCCGTACCTCAATATCCGATAACAACCCTGGAGCTGAGTTCTCGTATATTAGGATGATCGCTTGCCTAATATACGAGGAGATCGTTTGTGCCGCTACATCTTTTACCTGACCTTCCTGGTATGAGATGAACAACCGACCTTGTACTTTGCTCCTATACTTATCTGACAGTTAAGGTATTCGCCCAGTGCTGAAGACGGGCAGAGTGGATGCAAGGAACCGTCCTCATTTATAAGATATGTGACACGTGTCTTGCTCAGAAAACCCATCTTTACATCAATGAACTTACCTCAAGCCACGACAAACGTCTCTCTAATGCCATCTCATGTAAGCGCATGAATTTCGCTTCTACGCTTACCGGATGCCAAAGCAACCAGAAATACTGTTTTAGCGTTGCATCTCTGAGGGATACATCTGACCATGACCAACTTACCAGACATGAAGAATTCCAAGACAAGCTTAATGTCCCAGTCTACTAATTACTTGGTAAGCATGTGCAAAGCTATTGAACAAGTCCCTCATTACGTGATCATCCTGTGGTGGATTGTAACCACTCAGTCTGCGCCAATAATGTGTGATAGCCGATCTGTAATTCCTTATTGCACCCACTGAAATCTTACGCATGTAAAAACAGATGAGTGAGGAACCCAGCACAAGCTACGTCAGATGGGATCCACGGGCGGTGTTTGTTGGGACGACCATGTCACAAACGGCGTCCACTTGGATTTCTATTGATTCCGGGTAGACGAAGCATGTGAAAGTTCCAGTTTCTTCATAACCTCCTCTGAACACCCTAATTCCCTCAATCGTTTCTTTCCAAAAACATCAGGCACAAGTTCATGTGTTGGTGCAGATGTTCCGGCCACCGTCTTTCGTAGGTCTGACCGTTCCATACTATCCCCCAACCCTGTAGAGAAGCATCCGTGAACAGGGTTACCTTTGCCTCTACTTAATGGAATGGAATCCCTGGTGTCCACATTTCTCGCTGCAGCCAGAACTTTAGGTGAGATCGCATCGACTCGGTTACCTCCACCTGTGGATGCGACGCCCTGCCCTTGCGTAGTACCACTATCGTCGCTGCCTGTACCCGCCTTAGGTAAAGACGACCCCATGGCACCGTCGGATATGTTGCAATCAGTAATCCCAGTAATGATTCTGCTTGTGGTAGCGACACATGGCCGCGACTGACCATTGCCTCCACAGCTTCTCTCACCTTTATATGACGTTCCTCTGTGGCGAAAGCCTTGCCTCGGATCAAGTCCAGCCTTTCCCCTAGGAACGTGATTATCTGTTGCGGCACTAATTCTGACTTTTGAATTTTCACTAACAGCCTTAGATCTTGATAAGTGATCACCAAGCTTTGCGTCGACTCGTGGAAGCGATCCTTGTCTATGTCTAGGTATTGAAAGAGAGAAAATTCTTTTCTCAAAGCCCACTTCTTTACTCGCTGACTACTTCCGTGAACAACCAAAGTCAGACCAAGCTCAGACCGAATGGTAGTACTAGGTATTTGTATATGATGTCGCCTACTTGGCAACAACGATATACCTGTGACGACGGTCGCATCGGAATGAGGTTATATAGATCTGATAGGTCTTGTGACGTTGCCCACATTCCTTGCTTCAACGCTAGGTTCACTAGATGAGATTTGCCCATGCTGAACGGTATTTTGGCTTACGATTAGTTCAGTTGGGACAGATCAATCACCAAACGGCACCAATCACCCAAACGACCCTCGAAAGTACCTTTTCTCCCCCGGAGTCATGCATGTAATACACTGCGTCGTTTCCAGATCCCGAATCAACGTTTCCAATGCCTTTTGTTTCATCGGATCTGAATACGAAGTGATTATTGATGGGTGAGCTGAGAGGGCTAGTTTTGGCAGGTTCCCCGAACGACTTGATTCGCTTTTGAATCGTAATGGATAGCCCCGACGTATCCAGCGCAGCTTACGCTTTGACGCTCATATTTTTGCCAAGCCTCGAGAAAAAATTTTGTCTGCCACCAACTGGTAAATTCTCTCTTAGCTAGGGCTAGCCCACGACAATTTAGCCCATCTTTTACCCCACTTGGAGGACAGTTTGATACTCTCAAACCCCCCTTCTCGCTGTGATTGTCACCTGTTCGGAGTTGCGGAGGGGAGGGGACCGACGGTGATGGCTGCACCGACTTCGTCACTCGCTCTGTTTTCGCTTTTTTGCTGCTTGCCTCAACTGATGGTGTGAATGCAGTCGCTATCGGCCGTCGCTTCAAAGCCTTCTCCGCGACAGTCGGTTGGCTGCGATAAACATTGGATGCAATAGACGACAGTGCGGATAAACATTTGTCTGTGATTGCCTCCCTCTCCGTAGCAATTTTGTGGAGTAGGTCCGGATCAAACAGAAACATTTCATTAACGAAAGGTCCATACCGCAACTCTCCTAAGTGATCTTCCCGAATGTCCAGTGGTTTCGCCTTGTTGTTGAGGCGAGAGTTTATCGCCGCATTGCGTCGATGCGTAACCACATGGTGAAACGCGCCTTCAGTGATTCGCGTCAACGATTCCAGTCCTTGCACAACACGATACATTGAACGCATGACGTAAAGGTTTCGTTGCATATTTTCAGGGTATGTTGACACCATTGCTTCAACTGCCGCGTCAAAATACGATAAAATGATTAGCGAGCTATGGGAAGCATCTTTCCACCTTTTGAGGTTCTCTTCTCGTACCGTTGCAGTGAAGTGACCTTGCGTAGGTGATAGGAAATCGGGCATTGTCAGTGGATACTTGAGCGCTTTCGCTAAAGCCTTCGCCTGCGAGTTTGAACGATCCCGTCTTGGCCACCAGAGTGATGTTAGCAACGCCTCGAATGATCGTTCCCTGTGGCAGGAGTCTGTTGACCCCACTCAACTTGCCCAAAATTCCGAGGGTGACATGAACAGCTCAGTAGCAATTACCCATGTCTGTGGAGGCAACGCGTTAGAGGAGGCAAAGACACTGGACACCACTCATGACAAACTCATCTATGATATCTATTTATCTCTGATAGCAACACAGCTGAGGCCAGCAACGATTGTTTACGTTTGCGAGGTGGGGCGACTTGCGAAACCTTGTAATTTGAATTACGTTCGATTAATTGTAACAGGTCAGGAATTTCAATACGCATTGCTTCCAATGATCATTCTTGAATAAATACTTGTAGTCGTGGCGATGTCATGAGTGGTGTCCAGGGTCTTTGCCACAGGGAACGATCATTCGAGGCGTTGCTAGCGACCTCCTCTTGTTCGCTTGCTTGAAAACGAAACTTCCTGTGTAACGATTGATTCACTCCGCCTCAGGGGTAGTTTCTGCCTACGTGGCGTTCCGGTGGGTCTGGTAGATCATCTTCTGATCGGATAATCGTCGTAACCACGGACCCGACCTTGGGTGTGGCCTCCGACGGCTTATCCTGGCGTGGGGACAATAGTTTGGCCTCCATCATAGATTACCTTTAATCACGCCTAGATTGGTTGTAAAGCAGGGTTCCCCAACCTTCTAAAGGTGTGTCCTCATAATGAATACACGTGTCACCGGGCGAACACACCTTTATGCCTCTCTGTTTACGGCACTTGGGACAGTAGGGGTGACAATCAAACTGAAAGCGTATGCACTTGCAACCTCCGAATTATCTGAAATAACCAAAAGAAAGGGATCAGTGCTGCTATAACACTGGTAGGTAAATTATTCCAAATCGCTTAAGATGCCTGTATAAACGAATAGAGTGTAACGAGTCAGACTTTCTGTTACTACCAGTCGTTGCCGCGACGTAGGAAAAGCTGTGGCGGCGACGCCCAGCCGGGCACTACTTCACAACACTCGTATTACCTACCCTTAATCTATGTAACTGTAGTAGTAACCACGCCTTGTAACCACAGGGACAGCATAAATTTGGAGTAACCTACTGTTCTCGTTTAATTGCAGCCATTCCGCGCTCTTGATGCCACTGTTCGCGCTCCGTTGCATCCACATGTGGTCGTGGCTGCGACTGGTTTAGGTTGGGATGCTCGTCATTGCCTCGACTCGCCCCGCCTGCAATGAGGATGGCACACGTGCACGTTTTGGCTACACAATGTTCCTTCTGGGTGGCTTCGCATCCACAGCTGTGTGGCAGCGACAGGCCCTCGCGTCAATGGCTTTGGCAATGGCTTTGCCAATGACCCATGTTTCGGAGAAAACCCCAAAAACTGACTGTTTAGGGGGAATTTTCTTACCAGTTCTCCTGCGTGCTTAGACAGCCTTGGTCTAACACAGGGAGAAAGGTATTTGAGCTAATTTAGTGACAGGAAAGCTCTAATGACCCGGGTTATACACCACACCCATTGCCTCAACAGAGTTGGTGAATCCCAGAGACAAAAAAACCTTAAATGTGATCAGAATTTAATAGCAAAATATTAAATGTAACACTAATCTGCTTGGTATCGGTGAGTGGAGTCCAGATTATGGCCCGGTGCTTTGATTCACCCCCAGACCGGTTACATTTAACAACTACTAAACTGAGTAACTTTACATATAAAAGCTTAAACTTTTATACTAATGCATGTTCTACATACCATTTATGACACGAATATCCAATTCTAGGCCATAAATCCGTTAAAACACACATTCCAAATTCTTTTTGCAAAAACACGTCTGGTTGCTTTAGTTCGCGAAAAAGCAAGGAAAGACTTCCGGTATGGCCATGTGCACCAAGCAGGGACGCTGGTGCCCGAGTTATCCCACTACCTACAGTATTTCAAATTTTGTCTTTTGATACTCTGATAGAGATCAAAAATCGCGAAAAAGGTCTACATCCTCAAGATAAAGCACGATACTTTAGAGGATTTCTTAGTAGAATATCATAAGACTTTAGGATAAACAGAATGTTATATAATGAGAGACACATTACATGGCGCCCTTGACTGATCAAAGACGTTGTTAAGGGTTGTCTGTTCTGAATTTCGACAAAATCGTAAATCAACGAGAGTCATCTTATCGCGAAACTTTATTTTGATTAAACTATGGTTTATGACGTATTTTTTGAGACTACACGCTAAAATATAGCAGGCAAGCACGAGTACCACCACGAGTAAATATATTTCGTTTGGTTTGAATTTTAATCGAAACGGCTTAACAAACTTAATTAAAGGAAATTTTTGTTTTACCTGTACGAGCCGAGTATCGTGCCATGCACAATTAAGATATAAATAAAGGTGTATAAGTGCATAGTTAAAAATAAATATTTCAGTTTCGATTTCTTTGATTAAAAAAAAAAACGTTTAAAAGCAAAAAATATGTGATTCAACAATAATTTTAGTATTTATTTATTGATTAACGATGTTCTTGCATTCTGTAGAATTCATCGTTAAATCAAAGACCGTTCCAGTGACGCACGTTACATTATAATTACTGCAAGGTAAAAATATGTATAATTGATGTCCATTCTTTTATTTACTTGCTCGTGACAACCATGGGTCTAACGATAAAAATAAAAAAATGGTCAAGGATCGCTATTTAGTCTTACTTAAGTGCAACATAGATCGATGGGCTAAAAGGAATAAAATCAGAAAAGTGTACCAAATTTGCTAAAATTTAAAAAAAAACTAATTTAAATAAACATATATATTTCATACAATTTTATATTCACTTGACAAATGACTTAATCGATATTATAGTGTTGCACGGCATAATGTACGCGATTATTGCATTTTAGGATAATATTTCTTTATTTTCAAAACCGGTTTACATTATATTACTCATCATTTGTTATCGATGGCAAAAAGCTAGAATACTGAAGGAAATGGTGAAAGAAGTGTTTATTAAGAAAAAATCTGCGAGACTTAGAAAATTTCAAGGATTCCTTAATTCTGATTAAAATCACTACAGATGACCCCTTTCGCGTTGCTGTCAATATAAAACAGACATGCGCTTTACACTTTTTACATGATATGAGGTGCATACAAAAATGTTTAAAGTTGATTCAAATTGTTTTTTTGTTATTGTTATACAACGTATAACTTGATGGTCTAGATACGTTAATATTCTTAAAATTATTATTAAACACGTATTGAACTTTAGGATATTCACTCTATAAATCTCGTAGCTTCTACATATATTTTTAACGATTGAAGAATCTTAACATTTCATTTCATCAAAACGTGCAAATGCAACTTAACGAAATATTGCATATATCCATTCAATAATATCAAGAGGTAAAACAAAACAAATAGATTATGCTCACATCTTAAACCGTCATTAATTTCTATATATACACTCGCCAAACACTTTTAAAATACTCTATCGTATACTTAAAAAATAGGGTCCAGCTACATAGGAAGATATTCTTCAATTATGAAGCTTTTTATAAAGTCTATACATTTGAAGTTGCGTTAATCTCGTATAAACTTTTTTTTATTTGGAATGGGTTTTGTGTGGGGAATAGTGATTCATCCTTAATATAATCAATAGTATGGCCAATCCGATATTTGGTTTAAAGCTTGAATTCAAAATTCATTGTACCAACATTCTCAAAAATTAGTCATGATTTGTATCAAACGCTCATGCTTACCATGCATGGTCCATCATGTTTTTAAGAAATCTTTTTTTTTATATCATCGATCAGACATATAACACAAATATAAGAAATGTCAAAATGCGTAAGTTAGACTATACGTAAAATAAATGAAATAATGTAAATGTATCATTTTAAGCGCATTATGATGCGTTCAGTGGTACTTTGCGTCTGCTACTGCGAAATTTAAATTGGTATAAAACATAGTAAACTCAGCGGTAATAATTTCGCAGGGATAACTATGTTTTTTTACCATTTTGAATTCCGCATACGCGAAGTCCCGCATAACGCACCATTAATCATCAATATAAGGTAAACAAAGTCAAGCAAAAGCGTTTAAATTACCGACACGACCCGATGCCGTTCAAGATGCTAAGATTGAGACCCATTCTTTTATACAATCGGAAAGCTTTCTCTTTTAAATGTCAAACACATGTAATATCTTAAAACGTCGCTCATATCAAAATCAAAACATTCGTGATCAGATGCATTAGAAGGAGGGGCAAGTATTTCGGGGCCACATATAAAAAGGATTTCTGATAAATTTAGACTTTAGTGTAAGTGTTAAGAAAATGTATGCTCAAATATATGAGAAAACACCCTTTTACAAAAAAATCATAAGGTTGTAGTTTTGCAACTTTGTTATTTGAATGTATTTATCAAAAAATCACTCTATTTTGTTTTGTGGTTGATGAGAAAATTAACATTTAGTCAGATTTTTTTAGCCGTGCAACACTATAGTAAAGGGCGCCTAATGGGTATATTTCCACTGCAGGTGTAACAATCTTATTAAAGCTGGCTCGAAAAAAAGAGAAAATCATTCTAGCTTTGAAAGTTGAGGAACGCAATTTGATAATGTCTTCGTTTTCTGGATAAGTAATGGGGGCGATGATTTTGAACTTGATTGAACTTGTTTGGAATTGTATAGTAAAATGTTGCGGAATTTACTTATATTCAACGAATACATTTTCACAAGTTTGTTCTTTTTCCGCTCCAAGCTGGCTAGAAAATAAGAAAGCTCAGCTCAGTGAACACCCTTTTTTTTATATTTTTTCAAATTAATATAAAACTATAAATAAAACAATCATTTTTGAATATTTGTATTTTGGAATATTTTTTTTTATCACGACTTTACAAAAATGTGTCGTAGGGCGCCCTTCAAAGGCCCTAAAACTCTCCTTTCAATATTTTTTTGGCATTTTTTAATGGCTCTCATACTCTCCTTTCAATATGTTTTTGCATTTTTTTCATGATTATTTCTAAAGCGTATCGTCATACGCATGTTTTGCAAATCTATTATGAATCTTTTTTTATGTTGTTGAACGTAAAACATTTCAGTTTTTTCTCAGATTAACATAAGTCCTGAATTGCTATTTTGAATTATACATTATGTCATTGTTGTGGGATACAAGTGCAATATGCAACGTAGACTGATCTATTCAGTTCCATATAAAATGTGCATTGAATATGTGCTCGAAATCAAATCTAGCAGAAACACGGGTGAACATAAGAAGGTCACCCATTACAACAATTTTAAAAAGTGGTTATTGTTTTTTTTTCTGAAATAGTCCCGAAGTCCCAAACTATAATATATTCTCAAGTGTCCAAATGTCTTCTAGTCACGAAACGTCCGATAGTCTAAAGTGTTCCAGAGCAAAGTCTCGAGACATCCAAAGTAGTCTTAGTATTCCCGATGTTACTAATCAGCACGAAGTTGTAGTCTCGCGACGGTCGAGTCTCGATGTTTCCAGACATAGGACGGTCAGAGCTCTAATCTAGCTAGCTAAAATCATAAGATTTCTTTATAAAATCAAGTTACGACCTTTTCTATTTTTTATTATATATTAAGCTTAGCTATATCTCTCTGAATAAATGTAATAAAATATCGAATAAATTTGTAAAAAAACAAAAAAGCTATTAAAAGGCTGTCCGTTTAATTTTTGCCGGCAATGAGCAATTCTTGAAAGTTGTAGTTTGAAAAGGAATGAAAAGGAATACGTTTCGTGAGGAACCTTTCGTGTGGTGCTCTTCATATAATACATGTAACGGTCAAATGTATACTCATATTCCTTGTATATTTTGAACTATTGCTGTTACATTTCCATTTAATAACTTGCTGAGCAATGTTTAGCTTATATCTGAAATCGATTGCAAAAATATTTGTATAAAATGTCATTCGAAGAAACAAAACAAGCCTATCGGCGGATAACTAATTTTATTCACAAAACACCGATCAAGACATCCTCTACATTAAATAATAAAACCGGGAGACAGATATTTATGAAATGTGAGCTTTTTCAAAAAACAGGTTCGTTTAAGGCTAGAGGAGCATTGAATGCGGTGAGTCTGAGATGATCCATCTATCTGGAAACACTAAGAAAATAAAATAAAATAATTTCAAATTGTTTCTTATAGATACGATACAAAAGTCATAGAAAAAAATCTGAGTAACAAGAACTGGTTGCAATACGGGCTTAATTCTCTTGATAACCACTAAATTAATATCCATAGATATTAACTATTTTAATTAAAAAATATGTGTTTCATTTAAAATGTATCATAATAATAAGTTGTTAAGGTGAATTATGATTATTGGCATTAAGGTCCACTTACAACATCCAATTTCTGAATAACAGGGTGGTAGTTGTGCTTATCATC
>LQRL01064884.1:7161-17915 GCA_001703475.1 Hydroides elegans | reverse complement strand
GACAAACTACTGCACCTCACATGTTAACAGACGGACGGACAGACGGACGGAATGGGGGATAGCAATAGCCCTCAGCCAAATTGATTGGCTGGGGGCTAAACAGATATATGTGTTTTATTTGTGTTTTAAATGATCTACACAAAATCATAGAAAATTTTCGCAAATATCACTTAACTTATACCTCTAATTCTAATCTTCATAAACACTAAAAACATCTGTCATTTACAATAAATTGACGAAAAAGCTATCAACCTGCCTAGACCGGACACCTCGCTAAACCGGACAGTTTTGCTCAGTCCCCCGGATGTCCGGATTAAGCAGGTTTCACTGTACAGTGGATGTGATTAAGTAAAAACGAATACAAAATGGTGTTCGGGTGTTTATTAGAGAGTTTGGGCGAAAATTTATTTTCGAGATGACCCTTTTGGTAATCCACCTTAGATACGTTGATTTTCTTGGATTTGTTGTTTGTGCAATGTTTGCTATTTGTGTTATCCTTAATCTCCAAACATACTTTTAATCAAATTTAAGCAATATGCCCAAACTGTCTAATATCATAAGATATAAGCATGGTATATTATACATATGAATCAGACAAGCTTTAGATAACATCATAGAGTATATATGTTGATTCTAAACCCTGCAGTAAAATACATAAACTACACAATAAACATGAATTTCTACTGAACTATAAGTGGTGGATCGTTCCAGCTAACATCACCTTTAGATGAATGGGAACAGGACAATTCCCCCCTGGACAATTCCCCCCCCCCGACAACTCCCCCTGGACAATTCCTCCCGTAGGGCAATTCCCCCCTGCGCAATTCCCCCCGAAAAAATATTTTTTTAGTTATTCAAAAAGGCTTAAAAAACATTTTAAAGCATTATTAAAACTAGAAAACGTTGAAATAAAAAAAAACTAATTTAACCCTTTACAAGATGGGAACACGTTAAAACGATTATCCTTCATCTTGTTGCAGTCATATATTCTCATTTGACAATTTGATACGAATGTGTTATATTGCATATACTTGTTTTATCATTCCAAGTTTATTATGAATCGCCCCAAAAAGAAACCAAAAATAAATCAATTTGATGGGAATAAGCATCGAGATAGATCCAAATTAATATATATTCGTCGCAGCCTTAAAGTTATACTGACTAGAAAAACAGTCTGCATTAATTAAATGGCCTTCATGAGCTATTTTAGTGTTTTATTTAAAATGCTTTTTCAAATACATGATTTCGTTCTTGTTAAATCGATAAATTACTATTATTATAAGTTTAAAAGTTTTAAAAATTTAAGAATATAATTTTAAAACTTTTTCAAATTTATATTTATTATTTTTCGGGGGGAATTGCGCAGGGGGGAATTGTCCTGCGGGGGGAATTGTCCAGGGGGAAATTGTCCGGGGGGAATTGTCCAGGGGGGAATTGTCCAGGGGGGAATTGTCCTAGACCCTAGATGAATATATTACATATGAGCCCAAGAGGCTAGTAGTTGACAAGTTTGTTTTAGTTTCTGACCATTTTACTCCTTTGGATGTTTTGCGAAAAAAATGATTTCAAACGACTTTGATTGTCTTTGTTGACAAAACCACTTGAACCAATTTTGACAGCAAAATAGTTGACCTTGTAGCCTTTTTGTTTCAAAATCTGTGGTGAGTGATGCATACCTATTAAGTTTTCGTTCATGGGCCGCATCAAAATATGTTTCGAAACAGATAGTGAGTTCCAAAATATAAATAGATGAGTTAGGGCGATCTATGCATACAAGGTTGGCTCTTTGTGCTGTGACTAGAATGTCAGAGGGTATTGTTGATATACCTTTTAATTTATCATCAATATCAACGTGTAATTCAAGTGTACAATGTAGACTAGTAAAGGTTTGAAATATATAGTTTAGAACAAAATTGTGACGCTTTGTATATCTATCTAACATTATATTGCAATTATTGAGAATAGGATGAAGAATCTCATGGTTTTTACACAGACTACATTTACTATTACTTCTTTTGCCCCAACGCTTTAGTTTAGCATTGGTGGCCAACGTGTCTATTGATGCATTAACTGCAAACTTGAGGATGTTTCTTGGTAGGTTGAAGCACACAGATTTCCAAGTGACATGATTATTTTCTAAATACAACAATGCAATCAACCTTCCCTGAACTAAAAGACACTTAATGTGACCATACCATAGCATATTAAACTCGTGCTTTATAATATTTTGAACATTTTTCTTAACTGAATCGAGGTATTTTATGGCGTTTTTAGACTTTTCAACGTGATTTGCCGATTCGTTAAATGCATCTTCCGAAGACACTGTTAAAGAATCTTTTCGCGACCAAGCGCTTTCACGATGTAATTTTTTATCTAAGGCTTCATTAACATTAGAGTCAGCCTTTAGTCTAGATATAGTATAACTTAATGCGTGACACTCCTTATACACATGTTTGATAGATTTGATATTTAACCCTACATCCATATGCAGCAACGCGGTTGTTGCTGACCTAGGCATGACCTAGGCATAGAAAGTCATTTTTACAACATTTGTTACACAGTGAGTCTAGCTTTGTAAGGTTAGAATCTGTAACATCATGAACGGTCAACTTAAATCGTATAGCGGATAGAAAATAGACAATATATATTTTAAGTTTATACTCAGATCTGACCAAAGTATTGTCTATATTGACTAGACTAGATTTAATACCATCGTATATAAACTTAAACACCTCAGATTGTTTACCTTTAAAAGTTATTTTCGAGCCTAAAAACTTCTCAGGTGACTCTGAAATGGATGGAATTATTGTTTCTGCTAATTTAAACTTGATACTTTTTGACATACTCGAGCATATTGAAATGGATTTACACTTTTTTTGGTTCTAAAACAAGGTTCATAGATTTAGCAAACATTAGATTTTCAACATTAACCAGTATTCTCTGGTGTGTTTTGCTGTTAGTGGTGATGACGTCGAAGTCGTCTGCGAAGGGGCAGGATATCACTTGATGGTTGATAGAAATAGAGTAACCATACTTTTGTTCGCTTTTAAGATAATCCAATGACGGATTAAACACAATAATGAAGATAGTAGAACAAAGTGGATAGCCTTGGAATACACCTTTTCGAAATTCGAATTTGTCAGATTGCCAGTCTGGACCTAACACAGTTCCATTCAGGCCAGTGTAGAGCTTTCTTATATATTCCTTGACGTTGTCCGGTATGTGATATCTGTCGAGGCATGTGTCTATAAGTCTATAAGGTGGTGGCTTATGGATCCAAATGCATCCTTCAGATCAAAGAAGGTATAATGGACTGTCTTTATCCTAGATCTAGCACTGGATAGGACCTCTTGTAGAACCTGATTATGCTCAATCGTGCCGTTGATGTTTTGTATAAATGCCTTTTGAAGATAACTGTCGATGTATCCATTTAGTGTCATATAGTCAAGAATTCGGTTAGATAAAAGTTGGTGGTACAATTTGGCAAACACTGAAGCAAGCGCTATCATCCAAAAATTGCATGGGTCGTCAGTTTCGTTTCGTTTATGAATGAGGGTGACGTTGCTTTGCTGCCACAAGGGTAAGCGCTTAGGATTGCTGTTGAGTTTACGGTACGGTGAGTTGAAGGGAGATTTTTCAAAATGCCATATGTGATGCCGTCGGGGCCTGGGACTGAGTTGTTAGACTTCGAAGACAGTATATATTTAATGTCTTTCGGTTTGAATCCAGCCGTATCGAAAGGCGTAGGTTCTATTGGGGTGTGAAGGTTGGGAAACCAATTCAGTTTGGTGTGATCAAACGGGGGAGGGTTTGAGTAAACCTAGGGATAAAATGCATCAGCTGTCTCTTTACTAAAACTGGCCTTTTTAGCTCCATTTTCGCTTGACCCTTTACAAGCTATCTGAGCGAATTGCAAAAAGTTAGTTCTATATTGTTTTTCTTGATCAGCGGCTTTGCTAATTAAGTCGGTCTTAATGATAGCTAATAATGTAATAATAATATAAGTTTTTTTAATAAATCGTCCTTTCAACTGATTTGTTCAGAACGCTCGGCCCTTGAGTCAATTGATAAATGGCACTTGAGTTCTAACGCTGATAAGCCTTGCGAAATAAAAAGTATTTAAGTTCCTTTTTAAAAGTTGAAATATTCAAAGATTTTAGATCATCGGGAAGAGAGTTCCAAACAGTTTGGGCCGCATAGCTAAAGAAACGTTTTCCACCAGATTTTAGTCTGAAATTTCATGAGACACTTTTTCGAGTAACAGAGCGACCTATGGTGTTGGATGGGGAATTGAACCCGTAATTACCGATGTATTACCCGCACCGGTGTACTACCCGCATCCCGTGAAAATCAAGGATAATGTTTTGAAATCCGATGTATAACCCGCACTGGTTTATGACCAGCATCTTATATTTATAATTTTCAGTAAATTATATATTTTCCCTTATAACTACTTATCATTGCATAGACCTTAACCACAATCTTAAAACAAAAAAGAAACATCTCGCAACCACGTTGCCGAAGAAACAAGAACTAGGTTCCAAACTCATAGAACTAACAGCAACTATATAATTATTGTACCTTAAACATTTACATAACCAGTAACAAATGATATATATTTGTATAAACTCACCTAATTAATCAAATAATTATCAATAAGTTACAGTGTGCATATTGAATTCCTATATCTACACTCAAATCGTTTGAGTCACATTTAAAATCTAAAAACAATAGAGAGTTTGGGCAAATTCGGGAAATCCGCTAGAATGACGTCAAAATTACGTAAACAGCCCAGTAACAATCAATGTGATTGGTTATATTTGGGAAATCCAGGCTATTAACACAATTTTTTTATATTGACACACACTCTCTAATACACATGTGATCCCAAGTTGAAACACTTTTTTAGTACAATTTCAAATTACTATTCTATTTAGTTTTTAACAAATTGAACTTATTAGAGGCTATTCCGATTTGTAATATATAATGTTATTGATTGTATTATTTAATGCCTGTGTTTATGAATATTCACTTTTATGAAGATGTTTCTTCACTGTGCTGAAGTTGAACGCGAAATAATCAAGGCATACGCCGAAAACTTGTTTCTTTCGTTAAAACGAAAATGCATGCATGAGAAAATCATATTTTATATTCATAAAATATATTTTTTACAATACATATTTGATGTTTTCTTATAATTTTAGCATAAATTTGAAGTCTTATTAAAACGTGTTTCAACTTAGGACCCGTTTAAACTTTGGCACATAGGTGTATGCGCTGCAGCGTTCAGTGAGCAATGCTTCATACATAGAAGTTGCCATACAGATGTCGGATATAAACATAGGCATCAGAGATGCAAAGCCCCCAGCCTAGGCAAAACATTCTTTGACACGAATATTCGTCAATAAAAAGAAGCTGGTCAAAAGAAATATCTTTCTCACAACGACTTTCTTACGCCTTTCTCACAACGTCTCTCTAACATCGTCTTTCTCACGCCTTTATCACAACGCCTTTCTCACATAGTCTTTCTCACAACGCCTTTTTCACACCGTTGCCCTTGCATATTCGTCTACACAACGAAGTCCTCACAACGTAACACATTATAGGCGTAATCTTTCTCTGCTGTACTAAAGTTCCAATATATCTCAAATTTGTTTAAGTTCAGTACCCTGTAATTTCGACGTTTTGCGATCAATCAAAGTGAAACCTCGACGTTGCACATCTACAATATATATTCTTTCATTGTGTGAAGTTTCAAAACCCTAGGACAGAGATTTCACACCAAAGTGCCGCGGACAAAGCGTTGTATAAATATCCCAAAATATCTCAAACTCGTCTAAGTTCAAACCCCCGTTATTTCGACATTTTTGGTCGATCAAACTGAAACCTCGACGTTGTACATCTGCAATATATATTTAATCATTGTGTGAAGTTTTCAAAACCCTAGGATAGAGATTTCATACCAACGTGCCGCGGACAAAGTGTTGTATAAATATCCCAAAATATCTCGAATTCGTCTAAGTTCAAACCCCCGTGTTTTCGACAATTTGGTCGATCAAACTGAAACCTCGACGTTGCACATCTGCAATATATATTCTTTCACTGTCTGAAGTTTCAGAGCCCTAGAATAGAGGCCTCATACCAAAGTGCCGCGGACAAAGTAGTGTACAAATATCCCAAAATATCCCAAATTCGTCTAAGTTCAAACCCCCGTTATTTCGACATTTTTGGTCGATCAAACTGAAACTTCGACGTTGCACATCTGCAATATATATTCTTTCACTGTACGAAGTCTCAGAACCCTAGAACAAAGGCTTCATACAAAAATGCCGTGGACAAACTCCTGCATCTCAAATGTTAACAGACGGACAGACGGAATGGGGGATAGCAATAGCCCTCAGCCAAATTGGTTGGCTGGGGGCTAAAAATGGCTGAATAAAAGTCCAAGTTACTTAAGCTACGAGGTCCGTGCGTAACGCCTCGACGTTTCATATCCTAGACCACTCGGCTGACAACTGAAGAAATGGTGCATCCAAACTCGACAGGACAACAGCACGGCAGAGCATCCGAAAAACTACACTTACAGAGAGAAATCACGGAGACAGCGATGATACGGAGAGTTTTACGCCAATGAGTCAAAGTAAGTCTACTTATGCTGTGATGTATTTAGACATAATACTAATTTAAAGGGTACCTCACGAGCTGTTTCCCATAAAAGGTGTTCCCCAGCAAATCCTAGCTGACTTGGAGATTTTCAGGAAAATCGTTCTAGCTTGGAGATTTTAGCAGTTTGAGGAACACGTTTTTTGATAATTTCTTTATTTTGTGATAATAAATGAGAGGTATTTATTTCAAATTTATTGTATCTTATTACAATTGTCATATAACCTGCCATTTTTATCAATGATAAGCGATTTAGTTATATGCAACAGTTCAATCATTGGAAAAGGCTAGATTAGAGGAACAGCTCAGCTGGCTTGGAAAAAATGAACACCTTTTTGCAAAAGTGTTATGTTCAGAAATGAGTATTTTGTTGTTGTAAGTCTTAGTTAAGTTGTTTTAATATGATTTAACAACTTTTTGAAAAATGCCCTTCTAATTCCTCTAGCTTACCATTGCACGTGCAGTTAATGTTACTCTAACAATCACTCATTTTAAGCACAAAATCAAAAATTTCTTAATTGATACTTGTATTATTTTGGTTTTTATTATGTGAAGGCGAGACCCATTAATGAATAAAGTGTTAAGCATCCAAACAAATTATACAATTACATTTGACAGGCTTAATAACAAATGGATTTGCAAGTTGTTCGGATGAGTCCTTCTTACCAAGGAATCAAAATGTCAAAATGTAAAAAAAAGTTATAAATAGTTTCAAAATAAACATTTTAGAATAAGATACCTGCTCTTATGCAACCTATATAGAAAAATATGCATAAACTATAGATTGAACGTTTGATTATTTTGTACGAATTTTGAACGTTTTCGAACATTACGATTCCTTGGACATGAACGGTTCAGTTGTAAGATTATACACGAATTAATAAGCCATTTATGCCACAGTTTTGCGATTGATTAGAATATCCGATCTTGGATCAAATGACTGCTTGTGCTTGCTTGTCGCCTGTGAACATATTGATAGAGGGTACAAATTAGCGTATCTATTGAACCGGTTTACTTTGTGTATTCTCTGGGATTAATTGTATTCTCTCCAAAGATTCGCAGAGGCATATAAAAGTTACATACATAGCAGAACCCTATATGGTAAGGGTATCCTGTCCTGTCAGTGGCACTGATATATTCAAATAGCCCAAACGTTTCGACATATAACTAGTAACATGAAGTGATGTCTGCCAACAAATATTGATTCCGTAGTGACTCCAAGTCATGATGCCTGTGAATAGGGAATGGTTATATCCAAATACCGACAAGATCGAATTTGCTGTTTATAATATAAAGTATGAGTTCATTTCATATTTATTTCTAATATTGGATTAAAATTCAAGACAGATGTATAGGTTATCGAATAGGCAAGAGTGCGGTCTGGGAAATACAAAAGCGTCGAGACTTAGTCGAGACGTTCTTGTATTTCCAGACCGCACGAGGGCCTATTCGATAACCGGCTTATTTTATTTTATTGTTATTAGAAATTGACATGTTTTCCCCTTTTATCCTTTTACCTGGATTGGAATTAAATGCAACCTCGACCATTCACTCCATTCGCTCTCCATTGTTTCACTGGTCACAAGTTAATTAAGTTGACAGTTTGTCGTTGAATGTCAACTCATTTTCTATTGATAATATATGACACGTTGTTCGTTTTATATTTTTTATAAAACTGTATTTTACTCTGCTTTATATATTGGCCACTAGTTGCAAATATATAAATTGAGCGTCTAGACGCCTCTGTATGGTCATATATTGGCATTGAAATTTCTAAAGAATCATGAAATAATAGATAATATAGTATACCATATACTCGGGTAAAATGCATGATCACATTCAATTTATGAACTATATTGACTCACAACACTATCTTTTCAAGATGGATAACCTTCATAATTGATTTAAACTGGAAAGTAAGAGACAATAACAATATCTTTTTTGCCGAGTTGAAACTATGCCTATTGTTCGTAGTTTAACCATGCAACACATATATGGATCAATATGTGCCGTGATTGACAGGTTGGATATAAACGCTCCTCACTCCTGTTTAGACTATTTTCTTATATCATATAGATTTACAATATTTCAGACCACATCCACTACATCCATTTTCTATATCTTTTTATACAAACAATGTTTATAAGAAACATTTGCATGTTTTTGGATTTAATCAGTGATTTTTATTTTGTTATTCATGAATATGTAATGAATCAAAACTAGGCCTAAGGCACTAACAATACCAGAATAATGTATTGATGAATGATATTCCAGCATTGTAATGTAGTATTTTGCTATTTCAAATGGCACGCCAAGCAATACTTAATGCACTCTTAAAGGAATTTCTTATTGATCGATATTAGCAAAATTTTTCGTAAATATGGCCATTTTTGTAAAGAGTACATAATGCAACGCATGAAACGATGCAACTAAATCCATATAATACCAGCGTGTAAACACTCTGGTATTAAAAATGGCTTGTGATTTGTAAGTTATTCAACAAGCTGCCAATAATAAAATTCTGAATACAGATTTCGAGGATTCAAAAGAAATGAGGGCGTATTCATACTGGTCGCATACCATATTATTCAAAGTGAGCATAGTATCGAGAACTTTTTGTTGAATTTTTAATACACATTCGTGACATGTGTATCAACGTCGTTTCTGTAGGAATAAAACAACATATTTGCAGTTTTCTTTCTCTTTAATAGATTTATTCTAAAACAGTAAAAGGGAATCAACCCAGGTCAGATCACCTCTGTTGGCAAGCAAACGTATCGGGTGTCCTTCCCAAGCTGACTCCCAAAAGTGTGTGTGTTACAAATAACAGGTAAAAACAGATACACATAGTAAATAAATTTGTTCTTTGAAAATAGAAACGGGACCAAGTGGCAGAGCGCGATCCCCACACGTCAGTGACAGCAACATTTTTCATCAAAGTTCATAATAATTGTATTATCTTTGTTTATAATCGAGAGTAGTAGTTAAAAGTGACCACACTTCATGGTAGTCAGAAATACATAAACAGTTAAGATAACAGCTCTGGGTAGTAAAGCAGCAGCAATGGTCTATGTTATTAACATTTTATGTAACACATACTGTGCTTATTCTATAAATTGCAGTTTTATATTAATAGCAATCTCTTATTCAGCAGCTTGTAGCATACGGTAAATATATTTATCTCTTTGTTTGTGTATAATATACGATATACCTTATTCATCATTGCGATAGTTGTCTATTTTCAAGTATCATCTCTTTTTCAAGGAAAAACAATCTTTACAAAATGGTGTCAAACTTTACACAAAGTACACAACGAACAAATAACTTTTCAGCACAGCACTCAGAAGTTAATTAAATACACAACAAAACCTTACTTTCGATTATTCAATATTCAAAGTTTGTTGAGACTTATTGCAAACAACTCTTAAAAGGCTTGCTTGTTTATATGTAATTGGCAATGTAGCAAACGTTATCAAAACTATCAAACCTTTCGTTGGTTAGAGGCCTAACACTAACTGATAATCAAATTTACTAATTCCTTAACAATTTACCCTCAACCAAAGAATTAACTTTTACAAATTAAGATGAATTTTAAACTGCGATCTCTTACAGAGATTTAATAGACTCAAACCTGCTTTTGTACCTTACTTTAAATCTTAGAGAAAAGACTTAACAAAACATAAGCACTATGTCCTATTCACAAATCAACTACACAAAACTCACTGTACAGTCAGATCTACACAACGTCGTTCTTATACAACTTCCATGGCAGGGAGATTCAGCACAAATTTTTGTCACCAGGATATTTTTTGAAAACATTATGAATTCTAGCCTTTTCCCTATAGCTTTTGTTATACTTTGATAACTTATAAAGAGTTTCATGAAGAATCCCAAAACCATATTTTGAATGAAAATTGTTCCCGTGTTTACAATAGGCCTATATAACTGAAACTTCGTCATTAGAATAGTTTAGATCAGAAATGGGAACAATGAACATTCAAAAATGAACTCGTAAAACCCTTATCTTTCTTGTCCATTTTAACAATGAAAAATCAACTTTACTCTAGACTATACACTATACAACATAACGC
>LQRL01064880.1:40638-85759 GCA_001703475.1 Hydroides elegans | reverse complement strand
CATCCGCCGCTCGGAAAGATTCTTTATTTTGGAACATACAAGAAAATCCACCTTTTCAGTGGAAAACTTCCTCGCAACGTTAAACGTTATAACGACGTCCATTTGTGATGTTGGATTTCCAATTTTGATATCGTTATATCGTGATATCATTATATTCTAGTATGATTTTTTTTAACGTAAAATGTAAATATGTTTGTATGTCACGCTTTTAGAAAACGACGTAATGGTATGATTTTAACTTATTCTGTGATGTTCAATTAGAATAATGATCCAGGGATGTCGTCACATAAAATAATGTTCTTGATTTAGATTTTTCTCAAGATTCCAGCTATCAGAATAAGCAAAATGAGGTTATGTACCTTCAAAAGTTAAAAGAGTCTTTGAAAACTAATATATATTCTATATTGCAATTTATCAAGTGATTTTATGTCCAAATATATATTTTTAAAGGCGTGCGGTGCCCTTCCGCGATGTAAAATGTTTCATTTAGCTAATGTTTTATAATCACATAATTATAATGTTATTGAAAAATACGGGCGGTGTCCGCTTTTGCATAAGAAATGATGCATTAGTGCCAGCCTGAGTGTTATTTTCTATAATAGTCTATAGATACCAACAATGCGTACATATGCTCATCATAAGCCAGTGACGACAACTATGACGAAGATAAATTGAATCATTAGAGGTGCAAATGAGCCTTGTTAAAATTTACATTTGTATATATATTCATATTTGGTTATTAGGTTATTTGGTTAAGACCCAGTCTTAAATTCATGTAATTGATATAACTTTTTTTAACGTCTTTTTTATTCAGCACACGGACCTCACACTCTATTTTGTGTCTACCCAGACCCTCCAACTATCAAAACATTCTTGGTAGAATCCTTCAAGAGGGAAATATGAACGACACACGAACGACACACTTTTTTATTCAGCACACGGACCTCACACTCTATTTTGTGTCTACCCAGACCCTCCAACTATCAAAACATTCTTGGTAAAATCCTTCAAGAGGGAAATATAAACGACACACGACGAGTTTGTAACAAAATTTGAATAGTCGGAGAATCATCGAGAATCATCTAATTGCAAACTAGAGCTTTCACTCATTGAGTGGTTATTGAGCTATATCAAGAAGATAAAAGGCTTTATTAAAATAGATATTCAATTATATATCCTATAACCATCCCATTTTGTTTTATACGTTTTTTTTTCAAAATATATTCTAATCAAACATTTTTAGTTGTGTCACATATAAAATGTTATGTATACATTATCACCATATGTAACTGATTTATCTCGTTCACCTTCATAAATACCGATGCTATATTGGAACTTCACCGGAGCATGGGTCAACTTAAGTTTGTGTGGTATCGTGTAAAAGCCCCGACTCAATTATAAATCATAATGATAATTTATTTTATTATGATATATTTATATTGATATAGAATTGTACCTTAAATCGTGCGTTTGATTCAAATTCTAAATAAATATTATTGATTCAAAATCAAATAAGTGATGCATAAAAAGATAAGGGAAAAAAACATTAAACATAAAATGACAATAAAACAAAGTACCTCTTAGGACCTCTTACTTGAATCACACAAAAACGGTTTAACAAATTGTTTAATAGTGTTCTATAAAAATCATGGAATAGCGTAGAACATCTGAATATTTTTATTGTTTCCTTTTATTATCACGATCGAGTGTTTCTTTGCTAAATTTATGCGGATTTTATACATTTTATTCATACCATACATCACCATATAACTCTTACTAAGACCCGCTGTTTCGATAAAGCTTTCACTGTAATAAATGACAATAATAAAGCATGGAATTTGCATAGAACTTGACCTTGATATTGTATTTTATAAAAGTGAATTATACACCTTAACAGTAATTTTAAACTGTCATACACGATTATATGAAAGCAACATCATGTCATGCATCTTAAAACTAGCTGGCACATATGTTATGAAATTCGGTTTTCTATTGTTTTTTTTGTATTATTGTAAAGCTGTCGTCGGTTGAATGACAGATATTGCGTCAAAGGATTATCTCTAAAGCAATATCTTTTATTCAAATGTTTAACATACGAAAGAAAAATGGACTGCCCTAAAATCAATTTAAATGGCTAATATCGTGAAATCAACTTTATACGAAATATATAAGTTATTTTAGTTCATGAAAATCATACATAATTAATAGCATGATTTACGAAATTGTAAGGAATATTATTGCAACATAGATTGATACTGAATAATAAATCGAAATGATCTTGCAAATCAGTTGCAAAATATAATGCGCCTGATTATGCAAAACTACTTAGATAGCAATAAACTTTATTTGATCAGATATCATGTCACATTAACAAAACATAAAGAACTTAGATTTATCATGGCCGTTATAAGTAAACGAATAACATATTTATTTTAGAGCAGTTATTAAAACAAGGAAATAATTTAAAATGGGACATAGTATGGGAGCCACTCCATCATATGGCATCTTGTAAATTCCTGTGTTTCCTTTTTTTCTCTGTAAATTTATCCTTTTATTGGCAGAGCATGTCACAGTACGTTGCAAAGTACTCTGGAAATGTTATAAATCGTAATAAATATGTTAGCATTAAGTACTAGGCGCCCGACTAAATAACAGCTTGACATAAAAATCTGTTAGAGGGAAAACCCGAATCCAATTATTACGATATATACTAGGCGCCCGACTAAAAAAAAAGCTTGACATAAAATCTGTAAGAGGGAAAACCCGAATCATGAAGTAATACAATTATTACAATATAAAGAGAATCTGGGCGTATATTCATACGCTGGCAAAAGACTTAGATGGTAATTTCATTATGTAGATTTCAATAGATAAATGTGACTGCAAACTATATTTATGATATCAAACAAAACTGATAGGTCTGTTTATAGTTATAGCTCACAAGTTACGAAGTTCACTATTATTGACTATATCACAACAATCTGTCATTGAATTTCTAACCAATGGCTTGTGTTTGTCGCTCTGTTTCATTTATAGAAAGCATGAATGCAATTGTAACCTATTCGGTTATGTTGGGTTTAAAGAATCAAAGTTCAGAATAGGCATTTGATTTAAAATACACTTTATATCAATCATTTATACGTAAAATTTAGAATATTTGTTGAGTGTTTATGTCATAGTCAGTTACTTTAAATAAAATAAAAACATTTTGATTGAGCTTGAAATTATAAAAAAAATCTACAATGATTTAAATGTAGGACCTAGTATGCGTGTTGATAATAAGTGTTCCGTTTAACAATCTTGCGTTTTACGGCATTCTATAAATGCATCTGTAAGGGCTTCCTTATTACGCACTCAGAATTATTTGCATTTTATTGTCAAGTTTATTGCGCAACGTGCGACGGCAAGTTGAGGTGCTCTACTTCAAAACAATAATAAAACAACATCAACGTGTTTGCGGCTTGGATATATTGATATTGAATACAAGAAAGTAGTTGTGCTTCTGATAAGCTTAACATGAATTCTACTCAAATTGAATTAAAACAAATAGTTACATACAGTTAATTAATGCTTTGTAATCAATAGTCCATAGTATATATCAATGTATCAAGCGTATATGAAATTAAACTATCGTAACAATGATTGAAACGGTCTATAGAATTAAATGTATGCAATTAAATACCACATTCATTTTTTTAGATTCTGGTGAACATTTGAAATATGGGTTGAACTACAAATTCATCTTGAAATCATGAGTCCCGAACCCGAACCCGATAAGTCTGACTACACTCGGCAATATAGCCGTAAAATGTCGGACAAAAGTAACATATGACCGTCATAAAATAGAAAGACTAGTGTTATTTCAACCACCATATATCGAGATAAAACACTTGAATGGAATGTTATAACCTATCGTAAAGGCAGGACTGCACAGCAATTTTTGTTATTATTAATTATTCTATGTCAATGGGCAAGCTCAAGTTTAGTTTAAATAAAAAGTATTCATTTTTTAATTTTAACAGATCCCCTTGCATATAAATTATGTTACAGGATATAAATCGCGATTGAGTGCATTTCGTTAGAGCCGGTTTGATACTATAACAAATAATCACCAAATAAAATAAACATGTAATATATCTCTATATATTATTGAAATCACCGCATAAACATTCATTTACATTTGTAGATTTTCAATTACACGCCATTATAGTATTAATTCCAATTCAATTATCTGATTGAAATCGGTAGTTAAAACAGTTGTATTAAAAACTACTGTGATAATTATCGAAATATCAAATATATATTGTATATGAAAAAGCTATCTGAGCATAGCAATAGTTGCTTTAAAGCAAACCGCCACTGTATTTTGCAATTTATTTTGATATGTATCAATACACATATATAATCAAATTATGATAATTTATATCCGACGCAACCAACATCTAAAGACACTGTTTCCTTTTTGAAAGACAATATTTTACAGCACCTAATCAGTTCAGAACTCACTCGGTTCTTTATCATTTTAATGTGTGTATTTGCTGTGTTTTTAGTTACGCACATTTAATTATCACCTTCATCACCAGCTCTTACTGGTCGATCGGGGAGCACGCCCATGACATCCTCTTCTTCCTCATATTCAGGGGGTGGGGTCGGTGCCCTCGCAGCATAATCGATCGTTGCGTAGATGGTCATGTTTTCCTTGCCGTGGATGATAGGGGCCTTGCCTTTCTTTGGTGGCTTGTAACCCGGGAATTCAAGTGCGCCGATGCGGATGTAGATGTTTCCGTCGGTGTCCATTTCCTTAAAGGAAATATCAAATTGACATTCTTAATATTTTAAATATGCAATGTGTTGATAAATGTGTATTGAAAGGTACATTGCTAGAAATTGAATTGACGCGACAAGCGAATTGTTATATATTAAACAGCATATTGCATGTCTTTAAGACTTATATATTAATTGTCACTGATGATGCTTTTGACACACCTTTCCGATATACTTGTATCGGGATCATATAACAAGCTACAACTAATTTCGTCTGTGTGATATATTAAGTACTTATTTAGTAACTATTTTGCATTTAGAAAGATGAAATTAGATGTGCCAGAATTAGTTTATAAACCCACCCGAGAAGGTGGCAAATTTTCAGGGTCTTTCATCGATTTTGGTTGAGTAGCATTGTGAGAGAATGCTACATTTTCATAAGCTGGACCGTCATTATCATCAGCTTTGGTTGGTAAAAATGATATACACAATCATATGAATAGATTAGTATAATTGTTTGAACACATTTAAACTTAACTTAATTTGTTAAAAAATACAACTATATGTTCTTATAAAAAAGAACGCATAAAATTATTAATTTGAATATTTCGAGATGATAGTAATTTATTTCTCCAACATTAACAAATAACATACCTTTGTATAACTGTTTTGGGTTTTTATTCTTAACCACCTGTGCATATACCGGGATTTGTCTGTCTTCGTTTTCATTGCCTGTATATAAATATGGCAGGAATGAAATACATTATAAATATTTCTCAAAAACCAGTACTTCACTTCATTAATATTTCGAAACTGGAGTTTGATTTTTTAAAATATATATATCATGCAGCGAAAATCATGTTGAATTAACATCAAAACACTAGAAATGTTTTTTAAACTAATAAAGATACTTTATTGCATTCTACGTCTATTATATTGAAATCAAATTTCTACCTTGATCAAACATTTCATTGGTGAATTCCGTATCACTGTAAGAAAATATATTAAATTCGAATTGACCAAAAATATTCTTAAAAATTAATAAATAAATCATGTAGATAAAATAAACCGACAATGTATATATATTTATAACAATCAGTGAATCAGTTAATTATAGAAAAGATATTAACCTATTCGTTAATACTCATCAATCCAAATAAATGTTTGTAATTTTGTTTTAATTATATATAATGTATTTGATTTTTGAACCATGCAACTATCAAAAAAACAACGTAACACTAAATCAAATATGTAATATTACCTGCGAATGGTTACTGTATCAGTTTCCTGTCTTCCTGACAAAAATAGAAAACAATGATTTTATAAGGTCACGTTTTATGCAGTTCCATGGTGTGTTGCGCTTGATCAATTACCAAGTATGCAGAATCTTACATTATTTCATAAATAATATTGCAATTAAGCAAAGTGTGTTAACAATTACCTATATTAAAAGGATTCTTGATCCTTCCACTCTTAACCAGCATAGTTACTACGACTACTCCACTAATCAGAACCAGGCATAAAATACCTCCAACCACCGCGGCGGCTGGAAAAGCTATAAAGTAAGATTATCATTTAAATTGAAAAACAATAGTTTTTAGTAATATATATCTATGAGAATTGTCAATAACATAGATTAAAAGGAAAGACCACCATCGTTTTGAAATTCAAACTCTTTATATTAATAGTTACCTTTTGATTTTGACTTATCGGTTACTTCGAACGATTGTGCTTCATTGAAGATGCCTTTATTCTTCATTCCGCTCTCTAGAATTATCAAAGATACACTATATTCGTCCGAAAGACTTGGATCCATAAAGGCTAGATATCCTGTGTTGGCATCAACAGCTTCCCATGTGTTCCTTGGGTACGTTGCATTGATGCCAGGCGAATCCCTATGCCAGTAAATTGCTTGGACTGTCACCTGTAATGGTCAAATGATAATTCATCAGTAATTTGTTTATTGATGAACATACCGAACACTTTATATGCCATATCATAACGGGTGAATTTATTATTTTTAAAAGCATGGACATACTTATAGAATTACATCTTTCAAACGATAGTTATACTGAATTATTCTGATACTTTCTGGCCTATTAAATCCAAATGAACAGTTAAATTGTGTACATCTATACTATCCTTATTATTATAAATATGCTATGTTATTGTAAATAAATGCTACGCGATATTGTTGGTAAAATATAAAACATGCAATTCATTGTTATATCAAGACACATATAATTCTCACGTTATATGAATCCGCGGATCTCGACAAAGGCATGCCATTATTATAACTCCAAGTGACAACCGCTTTTCCATTGGCAATAGTAGATGACAGAAGAGTTACAAGCGGCTGAACTAAAATTAAATTACTTCTTCATGAGTAAAATATTCAAATACTGATATGTATATCTAGCATCGAAAAGATAGACACTATCATTATCATTATATACCTTTATATACAATAATATTTGTTTTGAAACGATAATGTTTTTTTGTGTTCAATTAATATTTGAATATCTAGCTTATTTATTGTAGTTATCATGGTATTACCTTTCGTATTAGCGAATACGGAGTGAGTGTCAGTGTTTCTCGTGTCATGCTGATTCGTGCCTTCGACTGTTACATAATAGGTGTCATTTGGAAGCAAATCCATTAGGGTATCTAATAATACCTCTCCACCACCAAGGCTTTCTAAGTTATTGGACCATACAATTGGTGTACTTGATGCAGTCTGTCGGTAAAGTATTCTGAAGTTGATGGGTGGGTTGTTACCATTACGATACGCTATCCAAGATACTGTTATAGACATTGAAGTAGTTGCTGTCACTTCTACACCAGTGATAATGGGTGGCCCTGAACATTTTCATGCATGAACAGATCTTATTTCGGTTATGGCTATAATAATTTGTTAATAGACTTTGATATATACACTATTTACAATTTGTTTGATTTTGATTTTATTTATACATAATATATATCACGTCAAAACCAAAATCAGATACCATATTTATTCATACCATTCTCATAAAGTTCAATATTGAAACTCGATGTGCCAATCCGATTTTGGACGACACATGTGTAGATGCCGAAATCTGAATCATCAGCTGAGTGTATCATCAAACTACCCTGAGTCTGAAGTCGAAGCATATTTCATGTCAGGCATTCAATGAAAGGGCATTTATAATAGTGTATGACAAAAGCCAAATATTTTATATTTATCAAATGTGGTCATAAGATAAGCTAACTGAGAACTGAGAAAAACATCAACTAAAATTGGTCAAACATTTCGTAAAAGACGTCAATATTAGTTATTTTGCTTTATCATAAAATACCTGATTGTTGATCACGCTCCCATTTTTAAGCCACATAAATCCATTATCCTCTACAGTTGGCATAGCACATATGCTGCAATTTAGGATTTCCGATTTATTGAATTCTGTGTAAAGCGTGGTGTTACTGCCAGTCCATAATGGAGGATCTGTTAGGAAATTGCAAATAAATCACTATATATGAATTACCCTGTTTAATTTGATGATATGACAGTTCCAAACAGCTATAGCATAATATTAATTAACCGCATAATTTATGTTAATTAAGATACAGTTAATTTATGTTTCTTGTAAATGCAGCATGTGATCTAAGGTATAAAACAAAAGATTATTGGAATATTGCTATGAACATACGATACTAACACAGAGTTATCAATGAAAATGTGTTCGATTGGCTTGTCCTTGGTTCACCATTTGGTCCATCGTTAAAAGCGGCGCATGAATAAGATTTACTATCGTAACGTGCCACATTTTCACAAGTAACTGAATCAGCATTAAGTTTCCATGTCGAATTCAAAATAAGTTTATTTTTTAGGCCATAAGGTCCATTGAATTCCTCATATTTTTCCTCAAAGTCAAACTCATCCTCTTTCACCTTAATGCCATCACGTTTAAGAAATATTTCGCCGCTTGGTTTTCCAAAAGAGCTACATAATATGTTGAAATTTGAAGTGTTATATATCACGTCATAGCTCTCGTGTTCAATCTCAATGATATTCACTGGAACTGATAGACATATGATTATAATATAAAAAGATATAAGACTGTCATTCGAATATGGTTTATTGACTTTGACTTACATTATCAATATGGACAACAAATGAAAAAATAACCTATTTGTATACTGTAATTCATGTTTAATCAAATTTAAAAATTTTATATCGTATTTTATGCATAAACTTACCTAGTATGTCCAAATCCACATCTTCGGAATATGTTCCTTGTTTTCTACCAACACTCGGTAAATTGCTTGCGGCACAAGAATATGGGCCAGTTTGATCAATGTTTGTTATATGTATCTGACATTCTTTTGAATGGTCTGTACATTCATTGTTTAAACCTTTGAAATAATACATGTCAGAAGCGGGGTTTCCATCATCAATTGTTGAAATTGCACAAGAAAGTTTCAAAGTAGTCATGACGTCTATGATATCATGCGACAGCGTTAATGTGGCTTGTCCTGGCTCATCTGCATGTTGAAAATGTGAATTTTATCAAATATATCTTCATATATTCATGTTTGAAATCCATCTTCCATTTTGATTAAACGGACGATTTTTTTAGGAAAAATAACTATTAGTATCCGACAATAATCTACTTGATCGTTCTAGATAACAAAATGAATTATATTATGATTGAAATAATACTTTGATAAAATCATTCAAAATTTATTGTCGAGTTTGTAATGCATATATTCATATAAATTTACTTCGTAGTCACAATTTGGTAATGATTGAGCATTATGATATAACTCATGACCATAATAAGTATAATAAGCGCTCAGGCGGATAGATTTCTTAACATAAGCAGTAGAGGCAACTTACACTGAATATCTATTTCGACCGATTCCAAATCTGAACCATACATGTTTGTAGCATTACATAAAACTATGTTTTCATGTAATTTGATTCTTTCACGCATGATAATATCCTGATTCCAGTTCAAATTCTTGCTCTTTACTTTAAGATTATTACATATGCCAACCGGTGTGCCTTCTATTTCAACTTGATCTAGAATATTTTCGAAGCTTTTATCATAGAACCACTCTACGTATGCTTCTGGGTTACCCGATCCTATGCATTGTAAGTCAATATCATCTTCATAATATACAACGACTGGAGTAGTTATTGGTATACCTGTTATTCTTGCTGGTGCTGTAATGATAAGCAATTTGTTCATGTCATTACTTTTATGGAGAAGAATTGTTGACATAATATTAACAAGAATCGGGCAACGATAGATAAATTATATATTTTTGTATTGGTCTTTGCTTATCAAAGTTTAGAATTGCTACATACCATATACTTCTATGTCTATTATACTTGCTTCACCGTTACTGGCATCGTTTGAGGGTGTACATTTGATTTCATGTTTGCAATCATTGATTATACTACACGTTATATTATTAGTAGTTTTGTTACAGTTCCATTGAAATTCTGGCGTTTGTGAAATAATCTCCCATTCAAAATGTGTTTCATCTGGATTGCCATGGAAACTAACGTCACATACTAATGATATAGTTTTATCCAGTATAGCTTGGGAACTCATCGTTAATTGCGTTAATTGGTGCATCTAAATGTATTTGTTTCGTAAAATTATGATATTAATGCGCCTAGACACGAATTGAAACACAAATTAAAATTCA
The DNA here is from genome assembly GCA_001703475.1 of Hydroides elegans. Classification (NCBI taxonomy): domain Eukaryota; kingdom Metazoa; phylum Annelida; class Polychaeta; order Sabellida; family Serpulidae; genus Hydroides; species Hydroides elegans. Next base: position 75,295 of record LQRL01064880.1, on the reverse strand, counting down.
GGAAGTTAAATCATACATGTATTTGCTAAAATGTATACAAACTCGTACGCAGTATCATATAGCATGGATATTGCCAATGATTAATGTTTTACATGCACATGAAGTCATTGTCATAATTACTTACAATGAACGTTGAGTGTAACAACTCCTGATATTATGTCACCATCATCATTTGAAGCGGTGCAACTTGCATTTGTGTTATGTAATAATGCTCTTTTGTCGTGAAAATTGATTGCCGCTATCCGTCGTTCCACCATTGTTAGGGTGCTGCAATTTCCAGCCGGAGACTCATATAAATCATTGCTTGATATCACATTTTCTAATTCGTCATCTAGATCCCAGGTCACGCTTGGTGTCGGCTTTGCAGTTGCAATACATGTTAATTCAATATTTTCGTTGTAGAGTATGGTGATTGAACCAGTCGGTTCCTGAGCGAAAGCTGGTGGTGCTGAAAATATACATACATAATTTATCTATCTGCTCACACTTTAATGTTAATCTGTATGCAAAACATAATTTTTTGCACTCTTTATGTTTTTCTTAGGACTTGAAATATAAACTTTTTATTCATATCAAAATATCATTAATATTTGAATTGTATATGAAGCTATAATAACAATGCTTATCAAACAAATACCTTCTATTAAACATGTTATTATATCCAAATCATAAACAGGTTGTATGCGTTGTTCAAAAATATGAATTCGAGCGAGTACGTCCTAAATGAGATTCAATCAATCTCTACCTGTCACAGAGAACAGTTCAATAACTGGACCTCCGATATCAATGGTATTTTTTGGCGTACATGCTATATAGTTCGAGCAATCATTATCCACGGCACATGTATATAAATCCTGATCTGGGTCACATGCCCACTGTTGTCCTCCATCGTTTGGAATAATAGTCCATTTGTATTCTGTATCAACTGGATTACCGTGATTGTTCACATCACATCGTAGTGAAATATCCGAACCCAAAATAGCTTTTGGCTTTGAGGTAAATGTGGCATCCCCAGGAGGATCTTCCGTGGATACATGTTATACATATATCAATATATAATTATCAGTTAATTAAACAGTTTTAATAATAAATACATTACAATTACCTAAATTTATGGATAAATTTGTGAAAACATAGTTATAAAACCTCATGGCTACTTACATTGAACATTAAAACGCACCGAAGTGATGGAAGCTTCTTTGTAGTTTGTTTGAATTGCCTCACAGAATAACGTATCACCATCCATTTCTCTCAATACTGCAAGCTGTTGCTCACATATATTGTTTTCGTCTATTATTTTGTCACATGAGTTCAATTCTTCTCCGTTCAGTATCCATGTCAGTGTAACAGCTGGTGGCACGCCGTTATTTGCTTTACATTCAAAAGTATGCAACTCGTCTTCAGTGACATCTATTATTTCGGAATTATGCACTGCAAGTTCCGTTCTCACTTAGACCGAAAAGTAAAATGAATGGTTAGAATTAATTAAATATACACATAAATATTATTTCCATCACATCAATACGTACAGAAACGAACAGTAGAACCTTTATAGCCGAAGCCAACAACTGATAACCGCAGCCGATATAAGGAAAAGAGCCGTATCCTTAATATGAACTGTAATTTCAGTACTACACTTCGATATGTATATTCAGCTATAAATTTAAATCTTCTTCTTTCCTTGAAAAAATCATATTTAAAACTAATGATTACAAACGAATATACAAGATGTTTTACACATACTGAATTGGTTCAAAGTAATAGTGGCGGTTATGATGTCAGGAGGTATCAAAATTGAACACTTCCATTCTCCAAGATTACCCTCATTTATTCTTATATCGATTCCATGACTGAAACTGTACTCTCCGTGTGAAGTACAATTTATTTTTTCTATGCCACAGTCAATATTGGTTTTTTGACAACGAGCCACACAATCCAACTGATTGTGTTTCCATGTTTGGTATTTAACAAGAGTAGAATTAAAATCGCATTCAAGATGAACTATATCACCATGCTCAGCATAGCTTTGGCTTGTTGAAATATGCAAACCATCAGTTTGGCGACAAACTAAAAAATACATAATTTAAGCATTAGAAAAGTTAAAGCTTAAACAAATATGTAAAAGTCATTGACCATTAAAAATAAACACAATTCTTACAATTTTAAAGTTGATGAAAAGAGTAAAACTACCTGTTTCGAAAATGTATTGTAACATTAATAGCACGAACATATAATACACTTTTTCCATGATAAAACCAATGCTTATTCAATTATGACCATGTTAATACATAAACGTGTCATCAAAATCCATGCAACAGTTCAAAATTTAGTTTTATTTAAATCAAGACCTTTGGTGACTTTTTCTTTAGAGCTGCTTGCAAAACTGAACATATCCTTTATTTAACTTGTAGATAAAAGTTTTATTTTATATTTGAAATTTACTGCCTAAGTATTATATGACGTGCATCAAATCACGAAAGTATTTTATGGTTTGTAGCAAATCAGCTACTCCAATACACTTATGTTAATGCACACTTAAAGATTGCTTGCAATATTTTGCACCGCCAATGAAATTCACAAATAAATACTAACCTCAGCATAACAATGAATGCAGTGCGTCATATGTTCAACTCACACTTGTATTTAACAATATTTGATATATTTTCGCGATTGGTCATTTAGTTTGGTCATTTGTGCTAATAGAAATATGAAGAATAATTACATTAGTATTTTATGGGCTTATATGATTTTACTTTTAGGTAAAATATGTTATATATATTAAAAATAAAATAATTATATACATTCATACACTAATACGGTGCAATTTTGAATAGCTATGATTTGAAGCACAAGGTATCTGTTAAAATATAAATTTATGCTTTGAATACAAACGGTAATTTTTTTATTCAAACATGAATTAGTTTGTCAGTTGTTTCTGACAATTATACAAGAGGTGTTCAGTTTAATGTTTCACACTTTTATTTTTGTAATTAAATTCGAACCCTAAAACTTACAGGCTTCTAATTTTAACAGATGTTTGATATGAGATAGATATTAATCATAGATTAGTCCACTGCGTTTCGGCCAACTGCAAGGAACCATATCAAGCACATCCTTAGTTGGGTCGTTCCAAACATTTTGAGGATACGCTTGAGACCAGCTAGGATTTCTTCTTTAGCTCCCTAGATGCCGCAAAAACGTTAATCAATGGGAACGGTATCAGGTGACTTGGGCCTCCACTCTTCCGGTGCAAATAATTTATATCAGCGTCATCGAGATACTGCGTCGTCCATATTGACGTATGGTAAGATGCGCTGTCTTGGAGTACCACCATGATGCTTTTCAATTCTCCTGGAAACAAACGCGGTACATATTTTCTCACAAAAAGTCCCAGCACCTGTTTGATAATTAATACCGAGTTCCCCTACATCTTCTTATCGATAAACACAAAGCTAGTTTTCCCGTGAACACTCACTCAAACCCAAACCATGATTCCAGGAACAAATTCGTCGCGTGTCGTTTACTTCAAATCATACTATGGTTGTTGACCCTGTCAAACCTAATAAACTCGCCTTTTTCCATAGCTCCGACTTAGATTTAACATTGCCACGTCAGTTGTAATATAGTTTTTCGGTTTTCCAGCGATGGGTATCAGGTACAGCTTTCAGGATCTTTTCCGTCCTTTTCAACCTTGGCTTGAGTAAGCTGATGAACATTCGGCTTTTTCTAAACTCGTCATTTTATGGTATGTTTGATAACGTTATTAATAGTTCCAATACTCAATCCTTATTTATTAGCAATATCGCGCTTAGTAGATGGGTTTTGATTTTAAGATCATAGTCCGGATCTTCTTGCCGACATTGGGAGTAGCCTCGGGATATCTTCTATTAAGCATGTGTTTTTTTCTGGATCAAAATGGTACTTTTCTTTCTTTTTCGTATTCTTTGCTTACATGTGCAATAGTCATTCGAGTGACATCAACATTTTCTCTTTTGAGTTGTCTCTGGATCTGTGTAACATCTGATCCAGATTTCAAAAGGCATTAAATGGAACCCCTCGAGTTTTTCATCAATTCTATGTCTTGACTTTGTTGAACATGGAAACGGCTTAGTTATAATAAAAAATATAAGGGCCCTCGTATATTAATGTAAACAAAATTTTATTAGTATTACAGTTTGTTTCGTCCACACAGCACAATAGAAGTGTGAAAAAAATCAAACTGAACACTTTTTGTACATAATATTTAATCAAATTCTTATATTTTATGTAGGTCAATATGTAAATAAAGTGTTTTATCAGTAGAAAAACTTATATGAAAGAGGAATATACCAATAAATGTTATAGTGTTAATATTTAATTATAGAATTGATTGTACAAGATTAGATTCTCCTTAGTAAAGTTTTGAATTTTAATAAATACACACCATTTTGGGGGAATGATATCACATTTTAATATATTTGATACATTTGGATTGATTATCTTTCATTATATAGGGAAAGTATTTGCGGAATAATTCCCTGAATATTTACGAAGTCCGGAGCAAAAACAGAATGTTTCTGAACTGCACTATATCACATTCGAATGGAAAAGATATTATAATTAGTGTCGGAGATGTCATATTAGTGTTTGAATGCACTAATTTTGACATTTTGAAAGGTCATATATCTCTGTCGATCGAAAATATAAGAGAAGCAGATGATGGTTTATTCACATGCACTCAAGATGGAGGAGCAACAGTTCCAATAGAAGTTTCAAATATACGTAAATATGATCCGTGTGTCTTCCTTTTTTATTCAATATATGTTTCTTTTGAAGGTATGCAATGTCTATATATTTTGGCAATTTTTCTCCGCTTTGAAAATAAGTTAAAAAAATATTTTATGATGCATTAAATTTTGGCATTACGTTTTTATATTTCAGCGTTTTCAGCTTCATCCCCTATCACTTCAAATGCAACAAATACAGTGTCGTGTGCAACATGCGGGGCAAATGATTCATTGCAATTCATATTATATGATGATGGTGGAAGTCCAATTCCAATTGAAAGTATGAATCACTCATGAAACACTTGAGCCATGTAATTTAACTGGCTGGACCAATGATTTGTATGAGCAGAAAAGTATATACACCTTTACTGCATGTGGCCAGCAAGGTGATATTTCAATAGCTTGTGCAGTAAAACCTAGTTCAAAGGAGAACTGTTTTCATCACCATCAACAACGACAATTGTATCACTCAATACAGCACAATGTATGTGCGCACGTTTCGTTAAAAACATTTAAAACATTATCTAATAAAGAAATAAGAGATAATATGCAATAATAAATACAAATAAACAATATAATTGTTGAGTGTTCTTAGTGAAACTCTAATGATTCCAGGAAGATACATGTTCAGATATTCATCAAAGAATGGTGCATTTATTCACTAAAAAAATATATATATCTATCAAAATATTATATTATATATATATTCTGCTTAGCATATATAGTTTTATTATTAATAGGTGCAGGCGAGGCTGATACTTTTGATGAATCTGGCAATGGATTGTCTGATGCAAAGTTGCACTTGGTATGGGTGTTCCAGTTGCGGTTGCTGCTTGTATCACAATAATCGTTGTTGTCGTGAAGAAAAAAAGAAGGATAGAGATACAAGTAAGATTTGGAAATTTTCAAAACATTTAAATGTCCCCATTTTACAAATAGATTAATGTAAATAAACTAAACATATCAAAACATGATTTGCAATTATGGCTTGGATATTCATAAATAACTGTTATCATTCATTATAAATCAATTTATTTACTATTCAAAGATACAAACGAGGAAACTAGAAGCCAATCAAACCAATCGCAAAATAATTCGAATTCAATTGAAAGAGGTATGGATTTCCAATCATAGAATTCTAATCATCATTCACATTGAATATGACAAGCAATGTTATGCCTAAATTACAAACAAATATATGGTAACTGGTGCACTGTTCATTTACAAAATATGCTGCTAATTTGCTTGGCTTATCTAATTCTAATTGTCTTTATTTGAAATGTGAACACAACTCGCAAAACAAGCATAGTTAAAACTAGTAATTTAACAATGCTTCAACTTACACTTTAGTTTTTATACGTACGTAGCAATCCCGCTTGGACCTCCTCGAGATCTTATTGCCACCAGTGTGAGTCAAACCAGTGTCAGTCTGATGTGGAAGAGACCAGGGCCAATTACTAATGCTGACAACGTGACATACCACATCGAGGTGAATGGTCCCTTCACGGACAGCTGGATGCCTGCAAAACTACAACCTGGTCACAAACACAGCCTGGACATTTCGGAGCTTGCTGAAGGGAAGCAATATTCGTTCAGGGTGCGTGCTGAGGATGAAAATGGTATAGGACCCCCAAGTAGACCTGTAGATGTCGTGCCATCTGTTTTCAAAGGCAGACTTTATTAAGTCAATAGAGTTTTAACTGTTAACTGTGAAGTTATGCACATCCCATTTATTAAACACAAATTGGTTCGATATACATATACCGTGACTTTAACTATTACAAATTAAATGTCGGAGTTTGAAGCTTGTGTTATTGCATTTTATACTATTTTAAGGTTGGGTCAGCAATTCCTTAAACTAAATGATTGTATGATTAGATGATTTTCAATTGCAAATGATAAGGTGTAATAAATTGCTTTGTTTATTGTTCTTATACTTAACTTATTATATTCCTCTTGGTCGAAGTATTACATTATTCGTTAATCAGACATTAATGATGGTTTAATACATTTAGAAGCTTATCGCTCACTCATGATTTTATAAATGTGTTGCCTTGAGTGAACAAATATGAAGTAATTCAACAATTAATGGTTGTATAACCATACGTCAATACAAAGATGAACAAAATTTAGTATATGAGGACATTTTGGACTATTCATTTTGCACTTTAGAAACTAGAAATGACTTCAGATAACTTATATTGTATTGTAGCATTTGAATTTTACATAAAAATATTCTTATAATAGAAAGGTTGACAAAGCTTCAATATTCATATATCATGTATATCAATCCGGTCATTGGTGTTAATATAATTGAAAAAGAGCATTTTGATAATATTATTAGAATAACACATCGTAAAATAGTGAATACAATGAAACAAATTTATATCGTTATATGAAATAAATCAATATGGTTTTAGGAAGACGCTTGAGCTTGTGTTTGCAAAGAAATAAAATGATTAGAAAAAAGTTATTCATAGGTTTTTGGGTATTTTTTCCGGCTGATTAAAAATGGTTTGAGCTGGCCGTTGAAAACATAAATGCTGTCCTGTTGAACAATTACATGTTTTGCTATTGATTGATTCGAAACTTAGATACCTATAATAATAATTATGGCAATATAACATCATGATGCCATACGTAAGCTGTGACATACTGCATTTTGAAAAGATCATAGTATCTTTTTATACTTATGTCGTATATAAATGCACAGCTTACGGTCTGTTAGAGTTTACATGTCTTTTTTATGGATACATATACATATTTATTAAATGTAAGATACATCAATACAAGAATACTTAATGAAACCTTTTAATTTAAGGCCCCTTTACTAGGTTAAGATTAGTAATATAGACTACATGGATAGTTCGATCAACAACGAAATTGTTAATTGTAAGAACTTTTTATTAGGAAATAATTATGTTTATTTTAACTAGTAACACCATTTTGTGATCATCAATTGGTAACAATATATCAAACACATTTATATTTATAACATATTTCATTCCATAATAACCTGCCATATAGTGCACTGCACCGATTTGTTTCCTCACAGAGCTAGTATGCATTCGTGTATAGCAATCTGCTTCCTTGCTCATGTTTGCTATGATTAGGCGATGTCGGTATTATTTACCATCTTACATATATAATTTCAGGAAACGGTCACATAAATGCGACTCAATCGCATATATGTGACCGTTTCCTGAAATTATATATGCACAATGAAGGTTGTCGCTCACATGATTGTTTCAAATGACATTTATAGCTAATATCAAAAATAACATATTCGTGGTTTAAGTACGTTTATACATGGTGGATTTATAGTACTTAATATGTGCTTTCATTGTGTATGGGGAGATCAAACGATTGGGTCAACCATGTAAATACTCTAGCATATAGTACCTATATAGAATTAGTAAAATCGGTTAATGTTCCGACAGATTAGACTTATCAATTGAAGCATAATTTTTATTTAGAGATAATTGCAACTCAATGAAAAATTCATTGAAATAAGACATAACAATAAAATAACCAGAAGAGCTAAAATTTGGATAAAGCAGATATGATAGAATAATACATAATTAAAAATATTTTCTCTTATTTTCTTTGAATCTAAATCCAACTGATATTTGTTATATGAATAGAATTTTAAATCATCACCTTAAATGTCAAATCTAGAAACGTAACAATAAGCCCAATCGTGACGTAAGGTTTTGCCTGGACATATGTCGAGGTTTTAAGCGAGACCAATGAAGCTTATAAAAAGAATCACACTATTCTGAATTTGTTTAGAATTAATGATAAAATGTCCAGCATGCCACGCATTCCTTGATTAATAAGAATATGCGCATTTTGAAGCATATTTTGAAACATGAGGAGGAGGTTTGGTTTGACGATACATTATCATATCTATTTTTCAAGATAAACGTTATTCAATATTAATAAATATAATGATAATAATAAATCATAATAAGGTTGATACATTTACAACAAAACATTTTCCGAAGAACGTAAACGAGCATAATTTATATTGAAAGCGTTTCAATCAATCGATGTAATATTTCGGGCCAAATTCCAGTTGCATTTCAGTGGAAATGCGGGCATTCAGTGGAAATGCGACTGTTGCATTTCAGTGAACACTGATTTGAAATCGTAGGCGCTGTTGACATTCAGTGAGTTTACATATGCATTGTGTATATAGAGATGACTATAAATAATTACTGCTGATTTTATAAAATATTTTCATACCATGACCAAATGCGTAATATCTAATTACGTTTCTAAGCGAGAATTATGAAACTTATTGAAAGAATCACACTATTCTAAATTTGTTAAGAATTAATGATAAATGTCCAGCATGCCACACATTACTTGATTCATAAGAATATACACATTTTGAAGCATATTTTGAAACATGAGGAGGAGGTTTGTTTTGACAATGCATCATCATATTTTTTTTTCGAGATAAAAGTTATTCAATAATAATAAATATATTAATAATTATAATAAATCATAATAAGGTTGGTAGATGTATGAAAAATAAATGTACCGAAGAGCGTAAACGAGCATAATTTATATTTGAAGAGTTTCAATCAATCGATGTAATATTTTTGTCGGCCATATTTCAGTTGCATTTCAGTGGAAATGCGACTGTTGTATTTCACTGGACACTGACTTGAAATCGTAGGCCCTGTTGACATTCAGTAAGTTTACATATGTATTGTGTATATAGAGATGATTATAAAAAATACTGCTGATTTTATAAAATATTTTCCTACCATGACCAAATGCGTAATAGCTTATTACATTTCTAAGCGAGAACTATGAAGCTTATTTAAACGAATCACACTATTCTGAATTCGTTTAGAATTAATGATAAAATGTCCAGCATGCCACGCATTACTTGATTCATAAAAGTATGCACATTTTGAAGCCTATTTTGAAACATGAGGAGGAGGTTTGTTTTGACGATACATTATCATATCTATTGTTTGAGATAACAGTTTCTTAATAATAATAAATATATCAATATTAATAAATCATGACAAGGTTGATCGATTATGAAAAATAAATCTTGGGAAGAGTGTAAACGAGCATAAATTATATATAAAGCGTTTCAATCAATCAATGTAATATTTCCAGCCGCATTTCAGTCGCATTTCAGTGGAAATGCGACTGTTGCATTTCAGTGGACATTGACTTGAAATCGTAGGCGCTGTTGACATTCAGTGAGTTTACATATGTATTGTGTATATTGAAATGATTTTAAATAAATACTGATGTTTTTGTGAAAAGTTTTCATACCATAACCAAATGCATAATAGCGAATTACATTTTATCACCGAAATTCATAGAAAATATCTAAGTCTTTGGTTCAAGTGAAGAGAAAAAAATGTGGTATGTACTCACATGCAAATGAAATTTATCACAATAGAAAAATGTTCTCACTATAGAAAAATGTCAGTCTGAATTTATAACTATGTAAATAAGGCAAATTTCAAGTTGATATATGGCGTTGTTCTGCAGTTAATTTTGTTTCGCGAAAATAAGTTATGAGTCTTTGGTATGTGCACGTACCACGATTTTTTTTAAAACACGTTTGAATAATGCTTTAATTAAATCGAATAAAGGATAATAAGATGATCAAATTATACAGGGTCCATAATACCACACTTTAACCCGAACTGTTTTCAGCTCCCCGTACAACGAGAAAATAAGTGATTTATGTGTGCAATATTTAAAGCAAATATTGCAAAATATGTCGGTATTCCATTGAAATATTGTAACTTGCCAAAAAAAACCTAGTTTAAAGCAAATAAAATGCAGCTGGAATGTTGTTTTACTGTACGCATCATTACAAAAATATAAGAATAAGTGCTCAATAGTGCACAATAACTTGTGACTTTTGTAAATAAAATCAACATCATCTACAAGCTTTGTTTTGCTGATTTGTTTCATACCTGTTTTTTAATGAGTAAATTTTATTTACGATAAACAGTCCTTTATTTCTTCAATAGCAATTAAAATTTAATCATGATAAAACAGTTTCATTTGGTTTAAGAAAGATCAGTAATCATTATAAGAAAGATAAGTAATTAGTATAAGAAATTACTGATATACACAACATGTAATGCTTGTAATTTGATTCTTCTTGCCTTTTTTTTATAATTCGGTTCGTGTGCTAATATATAGGTACGAAAACGCCTAAACACATTAACTACCTCTTCTAACATTTTATGGACATGTAAATCACACAACGCATACCTAAAAATTCTAAGTGTTAAAACTTCCAAAAATGCAAATATACATTCAGTGCAGTATTTAATGGCGGCATGAAGTACAATATACATAACAGGTGCTCTCAATTACTACTCATCCTTAATTTTATAGTTGAATCGCACTCCAAAGATATTTGATCACATTTAGCAGACTACAAAGCATATCAAACAATTAGGAACATGTAATAAGTTAGGTTTTAAGTCTTTGTGGTTTTATGTCTAGACATAAAACAAAACACTTTGTACAAGCCATAAATTCAAGAAATACTAAGGTCGTTGATATTCAGTAATATGTTGCTATACAAGATTATCAATGGTACATCATCAAGCGTTTTATTCTATTCACAAGCCTGATTAATTGAGCGAGATAATTAATATAATCGATTGAAGTATAAGGGAAATCAAAACTTAATTTAAATATTAAAATACTCTGGTTATTAAGGCTGTTGAGAGAAAGATTTGAAAAATGGTATGATTACTTCAACATGGGATTTAATAGAAATATTCATTTATTTTATAAAATATTGAATTGTACTCATCCTTTCAGAAACTAATTGGCCCTAATGAATATTTGTTTACCTCCTTGTTGTTGAATGAACCATTCTCATTTATTTTTGTTGTTATTGAAGGTGTTCGCACAATGCGCTAAATTAGATACTGCTTGCTCTTGAAAAAAGTATTTTGTAACGTTCCCTCTTATTTATGAGTCATATGACCATATGTGAATCTTTTTGCAAAGCAATGACACAACAAACATTTTCCATATTATATAATATCTGTTATGTGTTTTTTTATTAATCTCCTTTTTCAAGTCCGCAATTTTTAGGGATTCGATGGAAAATCCATAAAATCCGCTATTTCTTCATATTCAGGCGTCGGGATATTCTCATTCGAAGTAGTATCAATTTTTGCGTAAACGTTGCTCTCGTCTGATGATTCCAGAATGCCAAGGCGGATATATTCGTTTTTGTCATTTTCATTTATTTCCTTTTAGTAATGGTAAAACAGATGTCATACATGCATATTTTCGTTTATATTGTTTCATTATCTAGACACAAGTTTTTTTATACATATGCTATAGTTATGATATACAAATTCTGGATTAATGCTTTCTTTGGGCTTTTGTCGAATGTGTGTAAATGACCATTTTTATTCGTGTTTCCTAAATAAACTTTAGTTTAAATGTTAATGATTTTCAACTGCTGTTTAAGTCCATATCCCTTAATAAACGTCAGTGTAGTGTCCACGGCTAGATTTAAGTAACAAGAAATTCCAAGCAACTTTAGTAGTTTTGTCAAGTTCACAATTAAATCAAATATTGTCATTAAAACATGCTAACCTGAGAAGCGGCAAAATTTTCAGATTTGTTCAGCCTATTTCGGATAGCAGCGCTCTGTGGAAGTGCAACGTTTTCATATGTCGGTCCTTCTGCTTGTCCTACTTGAAAAATCCAATAAGATGTGTTGTCTTTAAATGTTACATATGTACAGATTATAATGTGCTTAGCTAATAAACATGCTTTATCATAGCTCACATGAATTAACCAAATGATTAACATTTACATTATTTAATAATTTACCAACGACGAAACCACATTCCTACCGTCATCACATGTGTCAGTGCTGAGTTCTGTCTCGCTGCAATAAAACATAAAACGAAACCCGTAAAACACAAACAAATGATATTAAGTTATCATTGAAAAGTATGAATCGAATCAATCAATATTTATTACTAATTATCCCAAGCTTGTAATAATTATATGCACATGCTGCATGCACATAAAATAATGTGAATCAATTCATGATTTATACCGTAATAATGACATGTTGGAGTTTGATAAACTATAGGTATTTTTACACCATGCATTGTTGCTAGATTAAAGTATTCTTCTATATCAATTATCAGTTAAGAAATCACCTGGGAATGGTATCTGCATCAGTTGCTTGCCTTCCTGATAATTAAATGTTTTTAGACTTTAGACTATGAAATGTCTATAAAATGTAATAGTTTGATCTACTGTAGATAAAATTAAAACCATATATTATTTTACAAGCCCATTTTTTTTTCAAATTATTTACACTCTTTTGGTAATAACCTTTACTAAAAGGATTGATGAGCCTTCCGCTCCTAACCAGCATTGTAACTACTGCTACTCCACATATCAGGATCAGACATAACATGCCACCCAGTACCGCGAATGTTGGAAAAGCTGGATTAGAATAGTTTTTTCTTTATGAAGTCAAACATATTTGCATTACAGCATGTGAAGTTAATGATCACTTTTAGTATTTTGCTAATGCATAGGCAAATATATTTATGGGTGATTATAATCAAAATATTATCTTATTGCTAAGCACCTTCTGGTTTTGTCTCATTAGCTATTGCAAACGATCGCGGCTCATTGAAAATATCTTTATTCTCCATCCCACTCTCTAGAATTATCAGAGATACAATATATTCGTCCGAAAGGTCATGATCTAGAAAAGTAAGAGATCCTATATTGGCATCAACAGCATCCCACGTATTTCTTGGAAAGGTTGTGTTTATATTGGGTGAGTGCATGTGCCAGTAAACTGCTTGGACTGTAACCTGCAAAAGAAAATGTTATAAAAACAGAAGCATGATTTGTGTTGTAAAACTACATATATTTAGAGCAAAATATTTTAACCATTTAAGCGAAAAGAACATGTATATGATATAAGCGCTGCATAGAAACCGCGAAATGAATACAATAAATAAATGCAACTAGATGTTTAACTACACCCGATTCTTTCAAATAAAAATGTGTATACCTGAACAATTAAATCTTGGGTATCCTTACTTTTATTTAAAATATATATAATTATCATATTATCATAGTAATAACATTCTCACGTTATATGCATCTGTGAATCTTAACAAAGGCATGCCATTGCTATAACTCCAGGTAACATACGCTTCTCCATTCGTAATAGTAGATGATAGAAGAGTGACCTGTGGCTGAACTAAAATTTAATAACTTCTTCAAGAGCAAAACATTCAAATATTGATATGTATATTTATCATCGAAAAACAGACGATATCTTTATCACTGATGTACGTTTACTCATAATAATATGTGTTTTAAAATGATATAAAACAATATATTTTTTTCTGTCCAATTTATATTTAAGCATCTAGCTTATTTATTTTAGTTATCATGGCATTACCTTTCGTATTAGCGATGACGGAGTGAGTGTCAGTGTTCCTCGTGTCATGTTGATTCGTGCCTTCGACTGTTACATGATAGGTGTCATTTGGAGGCAAACCAATAAGGGTATCTAATAATACCTCTTCACCACCAAGGCTTTTTAAGTTATTAGACCAAACAATTGGTGTCCTCGATGCAGTCTGTCGGTAAAGTACTCTGAAGTGGATGGGTGGGTTGTTACCGTTACAATACGCAATCCAAGATACTGTTATAGACATTGAAGTTGTTGCCGTCACTTCTACACCAGTGATTATGGGTGGCCCTGAACATTGTCATACATGAACAGATCTTATTTTGGTTATAGATATCACAATTTGTTAATGGACTTTGATATAAACAATATTTACAATTTGTTTGATTTTAAGTTTATTTGGCCATAACATACATCACATCAAAACCAATAGGTACCATATTAAATCATACCATTCTCATAAAGTTCAATATTGAAACTCGACGTGCCAATACGATTTTGGACAACACATGTGTAGATGCCGAAATCTGAATAATCAGCTGAGTGTATCATCAAACTACTTTGAGTCTGAAGTCAAAGCATATTCAATCTCAAGCATTCAATGAAAGGGCAGTTTCAATAGTGTATTGCAGAAGCCAAATAATTTATATTAAACAAATGTGATCATTAGATAAGCGAACTGAAACCTGAGAAAAAAACTAAACTAAAATTGGTCATACATTTCGTCAAATACGTGAATTTCAGTTATGATGCTTTATCATAAAATACCTGATTGTTGATCACGCTCCCATTTTTAATCCAAATAAATCCATTATCCTCTACAGGTGGCATAGCACATATGCTGCAATTTAGGACTATCGATTTATTCAATTCTGTGTAAAGCGTGGTATTACTGCCAGTCCATAATGGAGGATCTGTTAAAAAATTGCAAATAAATCACTATATATGCATCACCCTTTTTAATTTGATGATATGACAGTTCCAAAGAGCTATAACATAAGATTAATTAACCGCATAATTTATGTTAATTAAGTGAGAAAAAAAAACTTAAATAGTTTATTTATGTTTCTTGTAAATGCAGCACGTGATTTAAGGTATAAAAGAAAAGATTCTTGGAATATTGCTATGAATATACGATACTCACACAACGTTATCAATGAAAATGTGTTCGATTGACTTGTTCTTGGTTCACCATTTGGTCCATCGTTAAGAGCGGCGCAAGAATACGATTTACTATCATAACGTGCGACATTTTCACACGTGACTGAATTCGCATCAAGTTTCCATGTCGAATACAAACAAAGCTTATTTGTTAGACCATAAATTCCATCGAATTCCTCACTGATTTCCTCAAATTCAAATTCATCCTCTTCCACGTTAATGCCATCACGTTTAAGAAATATTTCGCCGCATGGTTTTCCAAAAGAGCTACATAATATGTTGAAATTTGAAGTGTTATATATCACTTCATAGCTCTCGTGTTCAACGTCAATGATATTCACTGGAACTTATATATAAAATGATTATAATATGAACATATATAGGACTGTCATTCGAATATGGTTTATTGACTTTGACTAACATTGTCAATATAAACAAATGTCAAAATAACCTATTTACATACTGTAATTCATGTTTAATCAAATTTAGAAATGTTATATCGTATTTTATGCATAAACTTACCTAGTATGTCCAAATAGGCATCTTCGGAATATGATCCTTGTTTCCTACCAACACTTGGCAAATTGCTTGCAGCACAAGAATATGGACCAGTTTGGTCAATGTTTGTTATCTGTATTTGACATTCTTTTGAATGATCTGTACATTCATTGTTTAAACCTTTGAAATTATACATGTCAGAAGCCGGATTTCCAGCATCACTCGCTGAAATAGCGCAATTAAGTGTCAAAGTAGTCATGACGTCTATGAAATCATGCGACAGCGTTAATGTGGCTTGTCCTGGTTCATCTGCATGTTGAAAATGTGATTTTAATCAAATATAATTTTATATTCATGTTTGAAAATCAAATTGCATTGTGATAAAAAGGACAATTATTTAGACAAAAAATTTGTATCCGACAATAGTCTACTGGTTCCCTCTTATTAAAAATGAATTCTATTATGATTTAAATGATACCCAAATAACAATTATTCCAATCTTATTATCGAGTTTGTTATCGATAATACATATAGTCATATTAATCTACTTCATAATCACAATTTGATAATCATTGAGCATTATGATATAACTCAAGTCCATGATTATTGTAATAAACGCTCAAGCGGATAGTTTTTTTAACATAAGCAGTAAAGGCAACTTACATTGAATATCAAATTCGACCGATTGCATATCCGAACCATACAAGTTTGTAGCATTACATAAAACTATGTTTTCATGTAATTTGATTCTTTCACGCATGCTAATATCCTGATTCCAGTTCAAATTCGTGTTCTTTACTTTAAGGTTATTACATATGCCAACCGGTGTGTCTTCCATTTCAACTTGATTTAGAATATTTTCGATGCTTTCGTCGTAGAACCACTCTACGTATGCTTCTGGGTTACCCGATCCTAAGCATTGTAAATCAATATCATCTTCATAATACACAACGACTGGAGTAGTTATTGGTATACCTATTATTCTTGCTGGGACTGTAATGTGAAACAATTTGTTTATGGCATTAGTTTGATGATTAACTATTGTTAAAAGTATTTTAATTAGAATCGGGTTGTGATAGATAAATTACTTTTTTATTTATGTTTTTGCTTATCAAAGTTAGGAATTTCTACATACCATATACATCAACGTTCATTGTACTTGCTTCGCCATAACTGGCATCGTTTGAAGGTGTACATTTGATTTCATGTTTGCAATCATTAATTACACTACATGTTATGCTATTAGTAGTTTTATGACAGTTCCATTGAAATTCAGGCGTCGGTGAAATAACCTCCCATTCAAACTTTGTTTTATCGGGGTTTCCATGGAAACTAACGCTACATACTAATGCCACAGTTTTATCCAGTATAGCTTGGGAACTCATCGTTAATTGTGCAGTTCCGGGTGGATCTAAATGCATTTATTTTTGTAAAATTATGATATTAATGCGTATCGACTCGTATTAAACACAAATTGAAATTCAATAAGTTTAATTAAACATGTATTTACTAAAATCTATAATCAATGCGTACACAGATTCATAGAATATGGGTATTGTCAATATTTAATGTTTAATATGCGTCACTTGAAGTCATCGTCATTACTTACAATGAACATTGAGTGTAACAACTCCAGATATGATGTAGTCATCATCATTTGAAGCGATGCAGCTTGCATTTGTGTTGTGTAGTAGTATTCTTTTCTCGTCGAAATCGGTTGCCTCTATACGTCGTTCCACCATTGTAAGGGTGCTGCAAACTCCAGCGGGAGACTCATATAAATCATTGTTTGATATCACTTGTTCTAATTCGTAATCTAAATCCCAGATAACGCTTGGTGTTGGCTTTGCAGTTGCAATACAAGTCAATTCAATATTTTCGTTGTAGAGAATGGTGATTGAACCAGTCGGTTCCTGATCGAACGTTGGAGGTGCTGAAAATATGCATAATTAATCTATAATCTATTTCCTCACACTTCACTTAGTTTTATTATTTTTATTATAACATAATTAATATTTCAATTGAATATAAAACTATAATAACACAGTGTAATGCCAAACAATATTTGCTATTCATTCTATTATACATGTTGATATATCCAAACCATAAACAGGTTGCATGCGTTGATCAAAAATATATATTCCAGTGATTCAATAAATTTCTACCTGTCACGGAGAACAGTTCAATAGCTGGACCTCCGATATCAATTGTATTTTTTGGCGTACATGCTATATAGTTCGAGCAATCGTTATCCACGGCACATGTATATAGATCCTGATCTGGGTCACATGCCCACTGTTGTCCGCCATCTTTTGGAATAATAGTCCATTTGTATTCCGTATCAACTGGATTTCCGTGGTCGTTCACATCACATCGTAGTGAAATATCCGAACCCAAAATAGCTTTTGGCTTTGAAGGAAATGTTGCATCTCCAGGAGGATCTTCCGTGGATGAATGTTATACAAATATCAATATATAATTATCAATTAATTAAACAGTTTTTTTATATAATCAATACATAGCAAATACATAAATTTATGGATAAATGTGTGATAACATAGTTACATGGCTACTTACATTGAACATTAAAACACACCGAAGTTATGGAAGCTTCTTTGTAGTTTGTTTGAATTGCCTCACAAGATAAAGCATAACCATCCATCCATTTTACCACGGCAACTTCATGTTCACATTTATTATTTTCTTCTGTCATTGAATCACAGGAACTAAGGTATTCACCATTCAGTATCAATGTCATATGATTAACTGGAGGCAAACCATTATCGGCTCTACATTGAAATCGATGCGTCTCGTCAGCAATGACATCTATAGTCTCAAAATCGTGTATCGTCAGATGAGTTCGCACTAAAATCCGAGAGTGTAATAGAGATATATTGCAAAATAGTATTTTAAAGTTGTTGAGCATATGTATTCTATATCTGTCAATAGCATATGCATCTGAAAACGCTCGTTAGCCTTATGTATAAAAACACCCTTTAGAAAAAAGAAACTCACTCCCATTGTTTTATTTGTCCTAAACGTTTTTTAACCAATGTGTAATTATTAAAATATTGATCGACATGCGATAGCTTGGACATATTCAGGGTTACACTGCTACATATACCTTTAGATACACTTTCAATGATAAGTTTTATAAATATCCATTGGTGTGTTTTTTTTTCAACATTACATATTTAAGACGAAATATCAATTTCGATCGTTGGTAAGTGATGAATACATTTTGTAGTTTAATCGGTTGCTGTAAATTGTCTACATTAAATTAAAGTTGCAATATTAATGTACAATCAGACTCTTTTTATTTTTGTTTATCGAATTCACACATTGGACTTTGTCAACATAATTATATTGATTAACTAATTAGATTGTTGGACATACCGTATTGATTCAGAATGATTGAAGTGATTTCCGAAGATGGCGGGATAAATATTAGACACATCCATTCCCCATAATTAGTTCCATTAGTTTTTATATCTATTCCATGACTGAAAGTTTTGTCGCCATATGTAGTACAATCAATCCGTTCTATCTCGCACTCTATTATTGTTTTATGACAGTCGACGACACAATGCAAACTATTGTATATCCATGATTGTGTGATTACACGGTTACCATCAAATTCGCAATCCAGATGAACTATGTCGCCTTTTTCCACGTAACTTTGGTTCGTCGTCAGAAACAATTCGGGATAAACTTGAACAAAACAACATATTAGATCAGTATGTTGTTTTATACATAATAAAATGTTAACAATTAACATCTATTATACATATAGGTTCATTATAAAAATGCTAACACTCATTACCTGATACTGCATTACACAAAATTATAAGCAGCAATATATTATATTTTATATTTTCCATGATTCAATCAACGAAAGGTCCTCTAAGCATTTGCAGCATTCGCTCCAAAATTATTAGAAACTTAATAGAGATTGCACATCTCTTTTTACCAACAGCCATTTAAGCAATCGTATAAACGTTTTTGTTGAGATTATTGCTACATTTTTCACGCAATGCATTAACTATCAAGTGTTATATGACACACCGAAAAACAGGTTATTGCAATCCATAAATGTTTTAATGCCTGTCATTTACACCGTTATCGGTGTGTTTGGACGCATGTTTAATAGGTATAAAGAGTATCAGGACAATGTTACTATAAATACAGTGTATGCTCTATCTAACTTACCCTGTATATTACAAGAACCTGTGTATCTTATTTACATAGCTATACCGATTGTTATTTGGTCCTTTGGGCTATTGGCTTTTTAAAGGGATAGACAGCTGGGTCAAGGAAATGGTTGCTTATACAATTCCTCTCGACCTTTCCCCTTTGCGAATTTCCACAGTATGTCAATTCACCATGTACGATTAAACCCTGATAAATAATCGTCAAGTTTATTTAAGAATGGTATTAACACACCAAACAAACGGTGATTTATATTAGAAGCTAAATATTATGTCTTCTTCATTTGGATCTGCCATGTCTATGATCAGTTGGTCCCATGTTATATGTCGTCAACTAGTGCTAGTAGTGGGTCGGAATTAAACAGCTAACTGAATTATTCCATCCAGCGTTTTATTATTCCTTCCTTATCTCGATGATATAACTATTCTTATCTTTGACCAACTTGCTTGTAGTGTTTGGCAGTCTTTTTTTTTGCTTTCTTGAATACGTCTGTTTAGTTTCCTGCTCTCGACACCTCTTCTAGCTCTAACATCTTCTCTTTTATAAAGATTAGTAAGCGTATCAAAACGATTGCTTATTTCAATCGCATATTTTGCTGCATTTTCCGCTACTAGTAGATCGCCTGTGTTTAATTGTGGTGGTCCTTTTGTCTTTTTCATTACAACAGGCTTTAGGCGGACCTTGGCTATCACTGTATGGTTATCCTTTTCATAATTCGCGGTTAATTCTCCTATTACTTTTACATCTGGTTTTTGTAGTATGTCGTTGTCGCTGGTAGTGATGTTCTAGAGCTTTTCACATTCATCTTTTCACATTTATCTGCGTCTGCAGTTTATGCACTTACCATTATCATCACTCAATTTGATTTGTTTCGCAAATAATCTCACAGTCATTATTCTTTCTGAGATTTGTTCGTAGCCCATGATGCTTTATGTATTTTTATGCATCTATCGCAATGGTGATGTGTTGAGTGTATCCAGAGCTCTGAATAATTAATAACCGTCTATTTGTTCGACTGTATGACTGGGAATGTGTGTTTTCGTTAGCGCAAATGTATCAATATTGTAGTTGTAAAGCTCTGACATTAGTATTTCTTTATTGCCTGGGGCTTTTGGCGTCTTGAGGCGTCTTTACACAGGGAAATTTTTGCGGCAGTTGTCCCGAATCAGGCTTATGACTTCCCTGCTAGGGCTTTCATCGCCACTTGTGGCACGTTCGAGAGTAGAAAGTATTAATCTTAGTGAATATAGTTCAAGTATTTTTTTGTCACAGGCAAAATCAAGGTTATGACAAATGAAAGTCATGGCACAACTGGTGAAGGAGAGCGGCAACAAGAATGAACATTGCAACAAATAAATACTAAACGAATGGAAATAATTAAATCAAACTTTTTATACAAATACGACTAAGGACACATACACAAACTATTGTAATGAATATGCAGACAACACAGCAGGTTTTGAATAATTAATTACTGAAACAAGCCATTTATTATGCGAGAAAGACATCATAGAGAAGATTACTTGGAAATTGAAATACCCTTTTAAGAATAACAGGTTCCCTAGCCGTGAGGGTCTGTCGATGAAAACTAATAAGACGTTCGGTTAGAAATAAGGACCAAAACTAGTAAATATCCTTATTTTTCAGGATAAAGGACAACTTTCACTCTTACAGCAGAAAAGAAATTTTGACATTGTTACACAAACAGGATAACCAGACGAGTTTGTTAAGAACTGGAGACCTATATCATTATTAAACCCCTACCATTCAGGATCTGTAAAAATATAGGTTTATAGGAGTAGGTTTGCTGTTTTTAAGATATAAAAATATGGATATAATTAAGATGATGATGAGTAGATACTTCAATCAGTCTTCCGAAAAATATGCTACTCGTTTGAATGGCCTTTTTTGGTTAAAATATTAAAACTTCTCGATTGCTGTAAAGATTTCATCGGGTAAAAATATTCTACACAAATATATTTTTTTCAGTAGGAAACTCAGGTTTTCAATCGTTCTGGTTTGAAGAATAAAATAGAGATCGACCACATTGTCCATTATCAAGTATGTTATTCATACTAGTAGTGGAAATATGACATTGACAATTAAGAAATAATAAGGACATTAAAGTGATAATTAAATAACATGATACACAAGATTCTCCAATTTGCTTATGATACCGGCTGCACACATAAATCGAAATATCGGTTCATTATCTATTTACAACTATTAAAACTGTTACTAAATATTCATGTTTTAAATTGAATATTCACATGACAAGCCTAATAAGGCTAAGTCCTTTGAGAAAAAGAACGGTTTCTCTTCACCGTTTAAAGGCAGAGACGGACTGCATTTACACGTTGTGCATTTGTTTAAGAGGGGATAATACGAACAAGGTAAACATAACTTCTACGACAAACTAACAAATATGAAAAACTGCTTAAATATTTGAAGTGGGCAAAAGTTGACACTCTGGGGCCAACATCTTTCAGTGACACCTTTTGAATTTCAAAATTTATTTATAGTCAAACAATGTTGGGAGTAGACACACACAGATTTGCGAAGTTGCCCAAAATGATTTTTTTATTTTGGTTTATAGATACCATATGACACAAAATACTACTCTGATAGGGAAAATGAAAAAAAAGAGGGCTTGAAGGCAACTAATGCTTACATGATCTCAAAAGCGTTAATGATCAATTAGATATCCAGTTTGCGGGAAACAAAACTCTATGATAATTAGTATTAAGGAATAAGCTGAAAAAAAATGTTGCTTGATTTCTGATTTCTCGATGAAAACTTGAATGCATGGTAATCAAATAATAAGAAATCATAAACGTTTACAAAGTTATTATCAGACATGTTAAGTTTAATATATCTAAAGTACTTCTAGTGTTATAGCAAAAAGAAAAATGATTTGACAGTCAAGATTATAGAATTGTCGTTATCTAACACATGTGCTGTGTACGTGATGACACAATGGACCATCGCACGATGTGGAATAAATGTGACTGTAAATAAATAGCAGTACGTGATAATTTTTTAGACCAGGTCTACGCTGGCGTAAGAAATGGATCATGTAAAATTGTTTCTGTGCCTGTGCTGTTTAGGCGGTAAGAATTTTTGTAAAAACAATTTGTGTAAATACAAGGAATAATAAATTGTACATCAAGATGATGTTTCTATTCGTTACAAAATATTTCCATAACATATAGTTTTATAACGTATACATTTAACTGTGAAAAAAATATACCTGATAGATTAGTTGAAATGAATTTGTTAATTTGTCGTTGTTGTTTGCAATTAAACCTGTACATTATTGGCCAGTATGAGTAACTCCCTCTTATTGTGCCTATATGTTAAGCTGGACTGTTTTGGTCATGTTTATATGTATTCTTTCAGGCGCAACTTCAGTAACCGTCACTTTGACTGAAAATTCTTCAAAGTGCCAGTCAGGATTCGCTCTCAATTTTACTTGTCTAATTGACGGATATAACTCTGCTATTCCTGTGTATTTTTATAGAAAAGACACTGTAATTTCCACGGACTGCATAGTGTTTTCTGAAGAATATATTATGCTTGAGTGTAACATTACGAACGGAAAACATGTTTTACAAGTGATTTCATCGACCCCTGATGATACAGGTCAATGGTCATGCTCGCATATGGGTATAACAGGGCGGATACATATTGATACAAGTAGGTTTTGTATGTTTAACAAAAATATGTTAACTCTTAACAACCAGTAAAATTCTAGAATGATGATGCACTAGTACTAAATGAGTAATTGAGGTTATTTCCGAGTGGATCACATGAACAAATGATTCAGTTAATCGTTTTAAATGTTTATAGATTTTCCAGAAGATCCAACCATTGATGAAGGTACATTTACTGAGTTTCCCATTACTGCATCGGTATGCGGTGAAAATAACACTATAATGCAATGGTATGAAGATGATGAATTCATCGGAAATCAAAGCACTGCTGATTATATTATAAGAAGATTCACCACTGATGAATGCGCTTATGGCTACTTCATTCAGGAGTCTGTATTGGACGTCCCGAATTCGAATTCTAAAGTTTGTGCAAAGGAAACGAAATACAAAATAGTATCCTATCCACCCTCTTTTGATGAAACAGTTTGCACCACGAAACCTTCTGTACACACAATTTGCAAAGGTGGGTGAGAGTCCCCATTCTTTTGATATAATTGTTTAAATAATATGATTAAGAATCAAGATGAGTAATCAATTATACTGCAAAGTCTGTGCAAATTTTTATATTAAGTATATACTTCATGATGAAAATACCTGATATTGTACATGTGCGATTTTTCTAATATCATGTGCATTGGTAGCAAAATTAAAGAGTAACAGTAAAATGAAAAGAATTAGTAGCAGCTAGAATTGTCGATATGTGCAGTAGTATATTGCAAATCCTTTATAATCATGCGTGACATATGCTTTAATATATTATTTGAATTTTGCAACAAACTATTATTATATTATGTTTATAAGCGTCCTATATTAAATTGTTTGTCTTCAGACGCCGACAATGCATCGGTTAAGAACAATGACGCGTTTGAAGATAATCCTGATCGGGGTATGTACATTTATCTTGCTAAAGCCTTTGTGCAGGTACAAACTATATTCATTATTAGAGCGCGTGATCGTCTCTATAAATAAATGTTATACATGTGACCCCTTTAAGGCAATCAAATGTTAAATCAACAATGAATTATACATTAGAACATACTTTTATATTGTTTAATATTACCACACCACAATATAACCTAGGCGCTTGAAAATATATGAAATGCTTATATCGCCCACCAAATCGTAAATAAATGGTACATACATAGTGTAACGTATGTGGTTGTATCATAACATATCATTGGAACGTAAAATAATGTATATACAACATTAACCCAACTGATAAGGACAAGTGATTTGGTTGGTAAGTTATTATAATAATGGCAATTATGTTTTATGTTTGTCGTTAAAATGTTTTATGCCACTGGCAAAAAAGGGCATAGCGCATGTGTTTTTAACGCACAATTACTTGTTCGATTAGTTTAACTTAGCCTACATCGTCCGTTTATATTGACATGTGTCAGAAACTGTTATTTTCAACGTTACGTAATTAAACAATATAAACTTCAAATAGTTTTTTAACGCATAATTACTTTTCCGATTAGTTAAGCTTAGCCTACATCGTCCGTTCCTATTGACATGTGTCAACACTGTTATTTGTAACGTTACGTTATTAAACAATATGAACGTTAATATGTCGTTTTAAAGCGAACAAAAATCTGATTTGTTGATATATTTTCACATGCCTATTTGACAAACTTTTATGTTTGAGCAGTCGCTTTAGAGTGACAATTTGTCTTCCAACGAGAAAACGTCAATCAATAATTTGCATAACGTTACGTTCTGTGTTGGTTGTGCAATGTTTATTCAAAATATCAAACGTTATGTTTTTTTTGGAAAAGCAAAAATCTCTTTGAACAACCAAATCAAAATTGACGTGGTAGATAGGAGGAAAATATGTCACGGCTGTTTATTCTTACTCAAGGTTGACCCTTTTAGTTTTTTTCTGCTGTCGCCAATGCCTCACATTTTAGCAACCCCTCTTTTTATTTACATAAGGATTAACCATGCATGTTTTGTGCTGTTTATGCACACAATTCGGCAAAAATCATGATTTTCGACCATCTTTATACTGTGTTTTAAAATAGTTGCCCCATGTCAATTATTCTGCAGTTTATATGTTTGATAGCTCTAAATAAGTTTTTTTCTAACGGTATAGTCATATATCCCCTCCATTGAAATAAATACCCAAATCGACCATGTTAAAAGAGTGTAAAACACTAGAAATTACACCCTCATTAACTATATATTCGTTAAAAATGACTGTAATTCGAGTATCTTATGCGTACTGGAAACATTCCTCCTGATCACAATTATGTTTTTATGAAAAATCAAGCTTTGTATTTAATTTCAAAGAGCTATTAAAAGGCGAGATGATTTATGATCCATCTCAAAGGGAGGATTATGCTTTGATGCTTGTTTGATTCATGCACTTTTATTCCCACAAGGGCATTTTTGCATCGTGTTATATAATCCGCTTATAAATTAATGCCAATTAAAGAACGCCAACATAATAATAATTCCTTGTTCGACATGATCACTATACATATGGAATGAATTGCAATTTACTAAGCTAATCGATGATGTCATTTTAGCAATAAAAACTTCTAGACCAATATAATGCAAGTCATTAAGATCCATAAAATATCTATAACATACATCTTAAGTTATAAAGAATCAAATAATAAGAACAATGAAAAAGTTTGCCATCGAAAAGCAACAATATTTTTTATTTTTTCAACATATAAATAATTGTTTAGGACATGACTTTGACCAATTTCAGTCAAATTATGATTTTTATGTCACGTATTTTGAATATTTTCATCACTAAGGACGGTGAATTGTGCTACGCAGTTACACAATGATAAAATAATTATTATTGTTGTGCCCATACACTAATTTATATCAAAATGAAGATAACGAAATGCTGAATCATAGGGTATTTAAAATCTTCATCTATGTTAGGGTTAAGTATAATAACATGAAATTCAAAAATCACTAAAGTCATTTTTTGCAATTAGAGTAAAGGCGATTTTGCTACAATCTTTATGCTTGATTTTCATATGTTAATCGAAATAAAGGGGGTTAGTGGAGTACAAAACCGGTATAAGAACATAGTAAAAAATATGTTTACAAAAATAATTTTTAAAATTCACATGGGGCAACCCATTTCAATCATCAGGTAAAGTTGATCAAAATAAGGGAAAAATCACGATTTTGTAGCATAAGTCTGCAGATTAGAAGCTTATTTCAATAAAAAAAGAGGTTACGCGTTGTGTTCCTTGACAATGGATTAATTTTCTCGAAAAAAAAACTAAAGGGGTCTTGGATAAACAGCCGTGATGTATGCAATACTAAAACAGAACAGCGTGTGTGTGTATCAATGAGCGATGAGATAAAAACACTGGCATCAAAAACTCACTTGGTTAATAGCCATTTTGGGTCGTTTTTATTACGTAGATTATTTCTCCACAACCGAATCGCTACAATTTAATAAGTGTGTATTTGTAATACGTGACATATTCACACGTCCTGAGTTTGTTAGACATTTTTAGAATGTGGAATTAATGTCGTCCAAATAGCGTTGTTAAGTATATCCTGATGCCATGACATGACATTATAATGGATAGTGTGTCATGTGGAATGTGATTCAACGTCATTTAGATCTTATGTAAAGAAAACATTTATTGTTGAATGGCATTTCACATATTGCTCCAAATACTTGAAATTCGACAGATTTTAACCATTTGAAGGACATATTTTAATTTGAACTTTGAATCATATAGTTGAAATAGTTAATGTGGTTACTTAATGTGGTGCATATATGATATTTTTTTAGATTAATTAATTCTGAATTATAATAGAGCAATTGCAAGAGCAAGAGCAATAAATGTGCGAGCAATTCAATTTGCATCAGAAAAAATCGTTACTGAAACAACGAAAACCAAACTCTTTTTCTGATGTCATATAAAGCCGGTCGCGTCTTTGCGTCACAAAGTATAGAAAATCTCGTCCAGCAAACTTTTATATGGACACGGCAGATCATACCTCTGCAACATTGGACACTTTGATAACTGACCCAATATAAACAACATAATTTAGCACGCGTATGTATAAATCATCTTGGATATTCTTTTGAAATATGCAATATGCAAGCACTTTTGAATGTAATGATTTTTATAAGAGTGCATTTCAGGCATCGACGATTGTTTGACGTTCTTACTCCCATGTTAACAGATCAAAGTAAAACATAGTACATACCTTGTTTGATAAAGAATTCAAATTGCAGTGAAAGGAAGTCGGCAATAAAACAATCATCAGCCATACCAAAACTGATTTTAACCAATATCATGCCAGGAAAGCGGTACTCGGCCAGTGTAGCGTCAGAAACATCTAAAAAGAGTAGATCATATTGTACAGAAATATGATGCAAAACACATATTCAAAGGACTCTGTAGGCAGCTTATTATTGAAGGCAAGATGAGTAAACTTTATTTCAAGTTCAATCATGCAATAATACCCAGCGCGTGGTTAAAACTGGTGAGAATACGAGAAACATAATCTCAGTGTTTTATTGATTTGAAATGAAAATCCGTTAAATTGTTTAACATTTAGTATTTTAACAGCAACTTTTAAGAAAATTAGATGATCATATTCCATTGCAACAGCTTGATCCTTAAAAGACAAACCCAAAAAAAATATTTGAATGTAGTGGTTTCCTTGTGTGTCTAAATAAAGTTTCAGTCAAAATGTTTCTTTGCAACCATATTTTGCATAGCGGTTTTCGTGAGAATGATAAATGATGGTTCTCAAAATTGATAATTGTCAGCATAATAATCTATAACTGCAATTAATAATTGAATATGTGTATATCTGTATTTAAATCAGTTTGTAAGATGATTTTGTAAGATGATTGAATTTTTGCATAAAATTAGAGTACTATTGTTAAGTGGTGCTGATATTGTTTTAAAATCATAGTTGAATGTTATTTCGCAGCTGTATGTCATTAATGATTTCATGTTATATAAATAAAATACTATAATACATGAGTTATAACAATTTATATGTCAAACAAATGCATTTTCATCGGCTTTGAATGTATATTCTAGCATGTTTATCATGTGATATCAATGTTATAATATCTTTTCAAATCATATTATATTATTTTTTCACATGCAAAACATAATAAAATGCAATGCAAACAATTAATCTATATTCATGTTGCATAATTAGACGATATATAAAATGCTGCAGATAAATCATATCTTACGGCAATACCAACATTGATGCTTAAGACACCACGGACAAGTGATACTCGCTAAAACTCCAATCATAAATTGAAATGTCAAGCACTTCTAATGTTCAATATTAACAATATTGCCATACACCTAAGTTTATAGCAAATCTACATTGTTTATAGTAGGCATATCTACACAAACAGATAATCAAGTTTAAATAATGTATTATAGAAGCAGACATAGTGTTACAATAAGACTTGTGTCAGATATCATAATTAAGTTAATTAAACCTCGATAATATTAGGCCCATCTCATGGGTCAACAGTAAACACCACGTTATGGATATGTTGATGGGGATTTATGTCTACATATGGACAATCAAACAAACAATTGCTCTAAATCGCAACTGCAGCAAACTTTTTCATTTTCCACATTGCATGTCATATATTTTAACATAAAAAACAGGCACCAATAAAAGAGAATGCAAGGATATTTGTAACACTCTTGCAGTTTGGTCTTCTATTTTTAAATTTTGTGTTCCCGATTGCATTTTTTTTGCACTGCATGCATGGTATAATGATATGTTAAGTTAGTATACCTTAAATCAAAGGTATGAATCGCCAAACGATGCAAACACATGAAAACACAAACAAAGTTAATACAAGAGAAATTGATTCAGTATATAGAATGTTTTACGCTCTCAAATACCCCAATAGCGGGTCATTTACCCTTCATTTAATATGAACATCCTGTCCATACATGTCACAGCATATTGTGTCAAGGGGAAAATATCAACATGATGATATGTTGTAACTAGCGTGGCATTATAAAACAAATCTTTCTCGGTGCATGGTATTTTTTTCATAAATGCGGATGAAAATGACACACAGACACTTTGAAAAGGCCAACTCATAATTCTAAAATTGCAGTTACAAAAAACTGAAGTACAAAAGTAAAGAGCATGTATGCAATAAAAACAGATAAATCAACCATAATTTCACATTAACAACTAATGCTAAACATATGTTTTTGTAATTGACATAAAAAATATATATAAATATGTATTTAAGTACACATATTTCATAAAAAACATGCATCACTTATTAAACAAAACGTAAAAAACATCGACTATTTTAAATCTTATTTCACTTAAT
The DNA here is from genome assembly GCA_001703475.1 of Hydroides elegans. Lineage (NCBI taxonomy): Eukaryota > Metazoa > Annelida > Polychaeta > Sabellida > Serpulidae > Hydroides > Hydroides elegans. The sequence goes on along the minus strand of LQRL01064880.1, from coordinate 45,142 downwards.
AAAGTATACATATTATGATAAAGTATAAAAAATGAAAATAATTGTATATTTAATTCACCTACATCACGCTATATAAACAGGCGTGAAATATAATATTGTAAATTTTCTACATAAGTTCATTAATATATCAACCTATGTATTGTTAAATATATAGGAGATAATCGTGCTTTTAAAGTCAAAACATTTTCCCGGTCCGCATAAGCACAAATATCATGACAGAATGTTAAATAAGTATTCAATTTTAGTTTAACAATTCAAGCTTCCATACACTCATAAGTGGCGTTCCTCGTAGCTTGTGCTATTTCTGTATAAATAGCAGGTGCTTGTGCATTGCGCTCAGGTATAATATAATCCTCATGAGAACTACTGGATGATCCTGACTTTGCTGAAACTAACAAAAAGAAAGAAAAAAAGAATTATATCTATCTGGCATTTTTTCACACAACAAACAAAATCCACTGCGAAACGTATTGCAGCTACGTCATAACAACTATAGTCAGCGTATATATTGTTCCATCAAATACAAATATAGAAATATTTAATTTAAAAATCATATCAATCTTACATACCATTATGTAGCTTGAGCATGGCCTAGATGTTTGAACTAACACGTATAATCAAAAGTATTAGCATCAGTGATAAGGCGACAATGACCCCCGTTTGAGAACTATCACCTTAAAACGAAATGAACATAACATCAAATATAACAAGTTAATGTCTTAAATTTTACTAGACATTATAGAATGTCAATTAATAATTAGTCAAAATCCAAGATTACAACAAAATGAGTTTAAATAAATAAATACATTTATGGGAAATCCAGGCTATAAAGAAACAAATATTAAAGATATTCAATAAAATTGATTTTAGTTAATTGTAGCGGAAATATAAATTTAGTTACATTTCAATTCATAAACGTAATGGGGGCTTTATTACACATATAATCGAATCATTCAGAAAAGATTTTCAACACTTATTAATGTATTTCTAGCTATATACTTTAACTCTATGCTTTATACTTGTTCCATATGAATAAAGAATGCAAACAATATTTAAACCCTACTCAATACGTTAAGGTATATTGTTGCATTGGTAAACCGCGTTTGCGGTTGAGAGTATTCACATGGGCTTATCTTATTTTTGGCTTCACAAGTATAATATCCAGCATTGCTCGGTTCTACATTGAATAATTCTAGCGCATTATCGACAATATAGTTGCCATTTCGTGATCCATCAACTGAACCATTCGGAATAGCGTATGCGGTACATATAATTTTGATATCGTCAAATTCCTTAACATAGAAAATTTGGTGGTGTTCGGGATATGAGATAACTGGGGCTTCTGTGAAACAAAAATAGTTTTAACAACCAATGCAGTTAATTCACTTTAACACATACTTTATAAATACATCACATGTTTACCGCAAACTGCACAACTGTAAAATGGTATATTATACATTACAAAGATTTTATTATATGTATCTTTAATAAAAATGCATACTCACTATGAATATCCAATCGAATAAAATCATTATTTTTCTTGTATTCAATTCCATTGAATCCCTCACACGTATATATTCCAATATCATCCATGCTTACCATGTCAAATGATAATATACGGTTTGATTCACCGATGAGCCTTGTATTTTGATGCTTCCTATGAATGATTATCAGATAATGTGTATTTTATGTATACCTGATAATTTCCAGAGTTTATAGAATTAATAGAAATACTTTTTCCTGCATAACATTGTAATCTTAGGAAAGTATTGATACCCAACCTTGTATGTCAGAGATATATATAGCTATTAGCCGAGCAACTTAATAATACGATCGTGGTATAAAAACAACATCATACTACACATTAGCTATTTTGAAAGCAACAAAACTAAATAGTAAAAACTGATCGTGTGTGCTGGGATGGTTTTGTCAACATAGGAACATATTGACTTATCTATGCCTTTAATGTTTCTTATATGTCAATGGAAGTGGGTATGCTTAAACTTTCAGATTTTTTAATAATACTTTTGAACTTCCATACCATTCAAATGAAAATACATCTGGATTCGAATCGGTTACATTACAAACAAGTTCAGTAGGTTTCCCTTCCTCTGCAATGTGTTGATCCTTGCACTGACCAATGTTTACTTCAGGTCCATCTACATAGAGGTAACGAATGGTTGGTTAAACTTATTCATGCTACCAATGGTTTTAATTTAAATATTCAGTTGGATACATAGGTGACTACATATATCATCATTATTGATTTCATTGAAAGGTTAGCGATATCACCAGCTATGTTTAAATAATATATGAGCGTATAATAGATAGAGCATTGTACTGATCAAATTCAATAAAGTGTGTCTTCTTACACGTTATATTAAGAAGCTCTTTCGAAGATTGTACCGGATCCTTGTCATCATATTGATATGCTTCACACCATATGGCTTGCCCATTCATCGAACGCGACGCCGTGAAGGTAATATATTTATCTTCAACATTATCGCTCTGTTCTTTCCCATTGATATACCAGAGCATAGCTTTTGATTCCGGTTGACCATTTTGAGTTTTACAAGACAGTGTGACATTGGTGTTTTCAACATATGAATCACTCGGACTCGTGTTCCATGTGACATCTACTGGAACTGGAATTCATGACAGTTTAATTACATTTATATGTAAACTTAAATCATGTACATCATTATGAATGCAATTAGTAAAACATATTTAAATGCCATATCTGGTTGATGTTCAATTTTCGGCTATATATTTATCAGTACGACAGTTCTCTCTTACATTTTTTTCAATATTCATGTTATACTTACAACCTTTGTGTCCCTTGTTTGATGTGATAAAATATATATAATTTTAAAGACACCTACGGCCATTTTTCGCAATTCGCAAGAAAAAAAACAAAGAAGGGTGTCACTTATGAAAACAGAAAATTTGTATACAACTGTATGTTTTTTTAAATCTCAGGTGAGTTAATACATACGAATATATTAATATATGCGTTCATGACAGACGGAGCCTTTCCAGACTCAAAATCAACGCTGTGTTTTCGTGGGTGGTTTTACGAAAGTTTTGTAAACGACACAGCAGTAAAAATACCTTACATGCAAACGCGATCTGACCCTTCCAATGGTAAATGAAATGATACCCTTCATTGGTATGTATACATGATCAAATTTCAATTACAAAGAAAGCCTTTGCTCAGGTCGGTCAACTCGATCAAATAAGCGTTGCTACTGTTTATCTTTTAATTTGTCTAGATATAATCACACATATATAATATTCATTAAGAATAGATATATTTTGGTGAGATATATAAACTGATTGCATATGTTTGTTAAAAGAACTATTAATTTTCAAAGTTTTCCGGCAACAAAATTGTGAGGCAAAAAGAATAAATCGGCTGTATAAACATATATGTCATATGGTGCAACCATTATTAAATTGGTCGGAAGTGACATTCATGCTCAAGTTATTGTAGCAACGTACTGATGGATTATTTATATTTGAACGATTGTGCAATGAAGGCATATCAATCCTTTAACATATGTCACAATGGTTGTCAAACGAAATTTTATCGTTTATCGCTATCACAGACAAAAACTGATTCCCTTTCCATTAATCAGAATACCAATTTTATACATCTGGGATTTAAAATATCAAAGTTCTTTATGATATAAATGGTAGGTTTGTGCTCAGTTTAAAGAACATATTCATTTCACCACAATTGGTAGATAATTTCTAGAATCATGTCTCAGATGTCGAGAAGGTATGTAGGAGTAGAACCTCCTTTTGAAAAAAAAAAACATTTAAAAAATTATTTAATTCCTGATACACCGTTTGTATTGCTTATGATGTTTGTACTATTTATGTATTTGTTTGGTTAAGGCAAATATACTTATTATAGGATAAGTATACATACTCTGGTTGCTGGCCTTTAAAAACATAGTTTACCCTGAATTGATGTTTCCATAAATTTATCGGGTGAGTTGAGCCTTTCAATATGATCAGGTTGTATAACGCTTTGCTTCGCATGACAACTGTGATAATAATCTGATCGCAATTTAGAATTGATGGTTTGATTATTCACATATCAGGTATCACCTAAGAGGGAATTACCACAGAGTGGCTTAGTCAGACGACGATTTTGCTTAGGAATTTTGCTATGAGTGGGACTTTTGCTATAGAAAAATAATGCTATAGATAATGTTATATATTAATGTTATATATTAAAAAACACCGATTTGAGTCAATCTGTTGTTGCTTAATTATGTACTTAATTATGTACTATGTTTATTCATTAAGTCAACCGCGTGAACAGTATGTAATAGCATAGATCAAGATTAGTTTTGTATTATTTGCGGGATAGACCGGACATACACACAATTAACTTAGATAGTATTTTAGATATCAACGATTGATTAATAATATTTCAAACTAGATAATTATTATATTTATATATAGTTAAATAGATCATTTAGTAAATATATAT